>VXBZ01012528.1:48664-142303 GCA_013399135.1 Heliornis fulica | reverse complement strand
GTTCTTTTGTTGAATGGAAAAGAATCATAAAGATGTATAAGTTCTGATAGATTCAGTTGGTTGAAGGGTGGGGCACGTCTACTTTCTAAGCTTTTCTTGAATACATGCTCCTATAGCCTGTCTTGGAGGTCGTGCAAGCATTTATTTAGTAGGAGTTATGCTTTTACCAACTTTTCAGTTTGACTGAAGTAATAATTGTAGATGCCAGGAGAGTTTTATCTCTGGGTTGTAAGTAAAAGGAAGAAAAAGCTTTTACTGGTTATTTATGTATGTTTGGGTTAATGTTTGGGTTTTTTTTTTTTAATCTTAAATAAGATAATCAATTGCCTGTAGGTATAAGGGAGTAGATAAGTAAGTTTGAACTCTTTAAAAGGTACAAATCAATATTTGAATGCATGTTTCATTTGTCTAAATTCTTCCCCTCTTTACCAGATTCACTTGAATTATTTGGGAAACTATATCCCCAATGCTTGGACACGGGAAACTGGTTGTGGTATTTGCGATTTAGACTTACTAGACCTGTCGACTGTAACGGTAAGAGGACTTCTCGTGAGAATGAAACCCTTTTGAATGCATTTGACAGGTATATAATGGTATCTGAGGCAAAGCTGCTTCAGTGTGCAATATCATGTTCTTCAGGATAATTTCTTCTGGTATGTGAAACAGTAAAGATGGATTTTTAACTTACTAGAAATGTCGACACTTTTTAGAAATATTTTTATATATGCATTTTAATACAGGTTTTCCCACTGAAGATGATCCCATCCCCAAAAGCCTCCCAGATCCTTACATCTTTTTCACTGAGAGTGAATTAATAATTTTTGAAACGTGCTGTACTGAATCATTAGAATTTATGAGAGGTGGAAAATCTCTTTAGATATTTCAGGGTTTTAACTGCAGACCTACAAAGAACTTGAATATGCATCAATTTGATAATTTCTGTTACAAGAAGAGGTTAATAGCTACCTTTAACATGGTTAATATTTTCTGAGATACAGAGAAACAGTAAAAAATCCTTCACCTTGTAAAGGGTGATACAGATATCTGTATTGTGTGTGCAAATGTGTATCTGCAGAATAAATCCGATGTAACTGAGATCACTTATCAACTCAGTCTTCAGAGTTGGACAAACATACATGTAAACATGCATGTGTCTGTTAATCAGATATGAGGGAACTTATTTTGGTTCTTTGTCTACAAACATGATGTCTTTATGAATATGTTGGCTTCAACTCAGTAAATTTTAGGCAGAGTAAATGCTGAGAGATACCGTGTTGAAATACAAGGCTTGTACTTGAAAGAGCATTCTGAGTATTCCCAGTAGGCTGTTTCCAGACGATTGATTGATCTATCTATCTATCTGCTTAAAAAATACAACATTCAAATGTTTCTACTGAAAGGGTTTGTACTCTCAACATAAAGTTTACCTGAGGAAAATAAGTTGTTTAAGTTTTTCCTAGTGGTGTTGGCAATTAAAACTTGCTTGGGAAGCAGTTAAATATTAAAGCCAGTATTGAGGAGTAATTTGCAATGCTTTATTGGATAGCATCCTACAGTTTATGTACATCTGCTTGGAACACGTCTTCCTTACTGTAAGTCATTCTTTGGACTTCAAACCTCACTCACTGTGCCAGCAAAAATAAGAAGACTTGGACTCCGTGAAAGTATTTACTTCAGGCATTTCTGAGCACAAGAAATACTTCATTTTCTGAACCCATTTCTGTTCTGGCCTGGATGGTTGCTACTTAACAAGAAATCCTCAGTGGAAAGAGCAATACCAGCTCTGTGTCTCTAAGCATTCTCCCTATTTCGTTTTACTTAACTTTCTGCACTGATGCACTCATACCTTCTGAGGATTTTGCTTGTTCTCATAAGCAAGCAGCAAGAAGACTTCCCAGTGCAGTTAGAAAGGATAACCTCTTCCCTTCTCCCCCTTCACTGGTGCCTCTTGTGCAAGGGTTCCTGGATGCTGTCTCAGTACGACTATATACAGAGCATTGTCCTGTATTTCTTCCAAAAATTGTCATGTGCTCACCCACTGGTTGTGAAAAAGTAAGCTTTCAAAGACAAACATGACCTGAGTGAAAAGGAGAAAACTGTGTCAGAAATTTTAGCATCCTGGGAAGAACCAAAACTTCAGACTTGATATACTCAAAATAATGGGCATTAAGGTAATTGATTCTGACCTAGCTTCAGATTACAAGGTGGCAACTTTTGATAGTATCGTGAACCAGGGTCTAGATTGATGAATCCTCTGCTTGGATGACTTGTAGCAGAGATGGGAGATAGAGCACAGGACTCCTTGCTTCAAGGAGGTGCAGCTTTTAGGAACTTCTTAATTTTTAAAAAACCTATTCTGCTTCATTTGTGGTTTAGAGATTTTAGTGTAGACCTTGGAGCCAAGCAGTTCATACTTAAATTTACTGAAGGGGTGTTATTAATCACCGATTGTCCCTATAGCCTTTTAGATTCAGCCTAAAACGCTTCTTTTTGTCCTGGAGAATAAGGAGAAAATACCTCAGAATTAGAGAAATATGCAAAATAAGTTATTACAGCAGCTCAGAGTTATTGGTAGCACGTGTGCACGTTCAGCTTAGCAGGCCTGATGGCACACGCCGTCTCCTCATCGCCTGCAATCAGCAGTACCAGTTGCCATGACACCAGCCTCAGTGGAGTGGTTGCCAGAGAATATCACAGTTGCTTTTTTAGTCTAAAGACATCAGTGTGCTTGTCTTCATCAGCTGTTTTGAAGTTGTTAGGATGTCTGCATGGGTATGTATTAGGTTTGCAGATGAAGTTGTGACTAGGAGGTAGTCAGGGTAAACAGCAGTGCCTAATGTTTCCGCTCTGCTGTGCTTGCCAGTATGTTTCTGGATTTCCGATGTAGACAGCAACACAGTAAAACCTCAACATGTGTTGATGGCTTATCCAGATGCTTTTCTGGGTGTTGGCTTGCTTAAGGAAAGCTAACTTGCAGCCTTTTATACTCCTATAAGGTTTCTCTCCGAGCCTTGTAGTGAGTTAGACGTTTATGCTACCGTCTGTTTTGGAGATGGATTTTTTTTTTTAATTTAATCAGTGACTTTGTGTCAAAATTAAGGCCTTTAAAGGTTAAATTTCTTTGTCTCACATAATGTAATAATATATTTTAAGGATACACAGAAGTGCTGTCTAGGTTTGCTTTAGTGATCAGAATCTCTATATCAAGCACATACACACCGCTGTTCAAAATACGTGAATTAATGTTGAAATTAGGTGGATAAAACTTCAGTATCCTTGGATGCAAGGGGAACAGCTCTAGTTTGTTCATTAAATGTCTTGATAATATTGGTGAGTGGGGAAGTAATGCAGAGCCATCTTACAATGGTTGGGGGAACAGTGCATATAAACGTGTGGATGGGTATTGCAGTCTTTGGCTTAGAGTAAAATATGTTGTGGTATTTATTTNCTCCGAGCCTTGTAGTGAGTTAGACGTTTATGCTACCGTCTGTTTTGGAGATGGATTTTTTTTTTTAATTTAATCAGTGACTTTGTGTCAAAATTAAGGCCTTTAAAGGTTAAATTTCTTTGTCTCACATAATGTAATAATATATTTTAAGGATACACAGAAGTGCTGTCTAGGTTTGCTTTAGTGATCAGAATCTCTATATCAAGCACATACACACCGCTGTTCAAAATACGTGAATTAATGTTGAAATTAGGTGGATAAAACTTCAGTATCCTTGGATGCAAGGGGAACAGCTCTAGTTTGTTCATTAAATGTCTTGATAATATTGGTGAGTGGGGAAGTAATGCAGAGCCATCTTACAATGGTTGGGGGAACAGTGCATATAAACGTGTGGATGGGTATTGCAGTCTTTGGCTTAGAGTAAAATATGTTGTGGTATTTATTTTTTACTACTTTAAAAAAGCCACCTGGTCTTCCCTATATTTTCTTGTAAATGTAACACGTGTGCTAATTTCAAAATTTTAATTTGCCTTGCAGTTTTAGGTGGGATTCCTTTAAATACTTTTTTTTTGCTGTTCAAATTTTTTAAGTAAGAATTAAAAAATCCATAATATGTTATTTTTCTACCTCCAGGTTTTGTTATTGGGATTTAGAGCCTTTGCTAGCAATGTGAACTCCATTATCTTTGCTCATCTAGTGGTCAGTGAAAATAAACAGGGCTCATAGCTCTTCTGAGCTACTTGGTTTTGGTTTGAAAGCTCTGGGGCCTGTTACTTCAATATGTCATTAGTTGCTTTTTAACATAACTAATCTTAGAAAGGAGGCAAGTCTTATTGGTTGTGTCAAAATATCATTTCTTTTAGGAATATCCAAGAGTAAAAATTGGTGTTTTCATTGAACAACCCACTCCTTTCCTACCTAAATTTTTAGACAGACTGTTGACTCTGGACTACCCAAATGAGGCACTCAGTATCTTCATTCATAATAATGTAAGTATGATGTTACTGTTGTGCAAAGCTTCAGTTTTGGAAATTATGGTATGAATGAAAATGTACACAGGAATATATGGCTTCTATATATGTACATAGTTAAACTGCAGAGGAAGAGATAATCTTCCAGAATTTAGTGGAAAAATACACAGAAATAACTGAAATAGTGGCAGTTCTTACAGTCCATTTAAAGAAGCTGCTTAGATTCTTTTCCATTAGTAAAATGAAAGTTTGTAAATTGAATGTTTCTGGGGGAAGTAGTGGTTGAAATAACAGAGGAGAGTAGCAGTAAAATAGCCCCAGTTGGAAGGGACGTACAACAATCTACACCAACTGTCTGACCACTTCAGGACTGGGATAAAGTTAGAGCATGTTATATTATCCAACTATTATCCAACAGTTGACATTGGATTTGCATTTCATTGTGTTGATACCATAGTCCACTTCTCTTTCTCTTGGTGCTCCTGCTGAGTACCCTGGGAAAGACTGTTGTGTCCAGGTAAAATTTGAATGGCAGTACAAATGAGTTGCTTTCTGTGAGTGTTTTTTTTAATGCTACTTGCTAATTACCTAATGATCTGTTGTTGTTGATACTTCCCCAGTGACTTCAGTATTGCTGTTTTTGAGTGAGGTGACAGATATGTTTAAGCCTTTTGGAAAAAAAAGTGGACTGGAAGGGGAGTTGGAGGAAAATATAGTTCTGCCCTTTTTCACTTAGCATGCATTACTGTTGATATAACACAAAAGACCTGAGTGATAGCAGCAGAGCTTATCTTTGGAAGTGTTTAATGTGCTTTTTTAAGGGGATATTCAAAGTATAGCTGTGATACAAATGTAGGAGTTGTAGGCTATGCTCAGTTTCATTGCTTCATCCAGAAGTTTTATGGTATTTGAAATTAATATAAAAGGATGAATAGCATTTTTATCATGGAGGGAAATTCCTAATATCGTAATTTAATGTGACCTGTGATACACAAAACAGAATAAGGACACTGGTTTGGAAGCATTGCATGCAGCTGACATCTCTTAAAATAGAGGTAGGGTTATTGGAAATTATAGAAATAATTAACATAACTACATTTTAAAGAAACAATGAGTGTCACTGCCCACCTGGGCACAGTTGGCAGCTCCCTCTATGAGGTGGTAGGATGGGTTTTGGGATTGTAAATAAATATCGTGAAAAAATACTGCATGATCAGTCTGTGAATCGTGCATCATCAGTCTGGAGGTACAGCTTCAATTTATATTGCTGGTATGTTGGATTATTTTGCAAAGATTTTTGGATGGGATAGCTTCATTTTAATGACAGATATACTGGAATGTGTTCAAATACTGTTTGCCATCTGTTTGTTTAGGACAGAATACAATGTGTTCTTGGATGCTATGTTTATGATTTCACAGCAACTTGTACTTTTCATTCAATATAAACAATGTTAACATGATTACAGGAGGTTTACCATGAAAAACACATCAAGAAATTCTGGGAAAAAGCCAAGAACACTATCAGAAACATAAAAATTGTTGGACCTGAAGAAAATCTGAGTCAAGCAGAAGCCCGGAACATGGGAATGTAAATTCTAATATATAAATCTGTTATTATGATGCATCTGCTAACATTTTTTTTTCATCTTTTATGTATATTATTTTTCATCTTAAACACTAACAGCTTTGCATCTTAAGATACAAAGGTGGGATCTTTTCTCTAAGGACAAGATCGAGTTAGGAGATTGAGTATTTTCTGTCTAACATAAAAAGCTGTTTCTCGCTGTGAAAGCATCTCTCTCATTTGGACTATGGCAGTCTGTCATCTTGTCTTCTGTTGAAGACATAGCCAGTAGTAAACAACAAAGAAGTAAGTGTCAGATTATTATGTTATAGTTGTCTCAAACATATATTAAAGTATAATGATCTTAAACTGTAAAGTTTAAATATTTAAAAAAAAATGCTACTGAATTAAAATAGAGGTTACAGAAGAAGAAAGTTGTTTATATGTAGTAGTACCTTAAAAAAGGGGAAGCGGGTGTAAAAGTAAACAGAATCTCTGCCTCCAATGTATTTTCTAAAATGTATTTAGTTTTATTTTTTATTGAAAATCTCTTCAAGCTAGCTTATCATAGAATGATTTCAGAGAATAGAAGTACCTCTTGCATTTAGTAATTGCACTCCTGTTGTCCTAGTCCCTTCTAATTTTTTTTTTCCCTCCTTTCTTTTTTTTCTTTTTAATTGACATTACATTTATGTAAAAATATGGTTAAAGCTTGACCTGGGAATATAGGTCACAGAATTATATTTCTTCCTATTTTTCAGAGCGATGGGGATATCATTTGGAATGGACTTTCAAGGAAAGGGGGGAAAAAAGAAAGATGACTTTGAGACAACTATCCTGTTCTCTCTCTTTTTCTTTTTTCTTTCTTTCTTTTTTTTTTCTTTTGTCCTTACTAGGGAATCCAACTCTTTAGCTTTTAAACCTGGCACTTGCCAGGCCTAAATCTGAACCTTGTATCCTGTGTCAGATCTGTCTGTCATGAGAACTCTTTAGTGGCAACAGCACTGGCTGCTACCATAGATTTGCTCATGGCTCTCCATTATGTCCGTCATTCAGATTATGGAGTTTTACAGACCAGGCTCCCACCAAGACCTCATGTGGCCCTTAAACAGCTTCTTTGGTGCATAATTCTTGTCTCCTGAGTCTTCCCTGAGTGTCAGAGCAGAGAAATTATTTTCAAGAGACCCTTTTCCTTTACATTCAGAGGTTAGGAACATAGTATAGGCTATTCATGGCATTGACTGAAAGAATGAAAGACTTGTCTGGAATCTCCATGGTGTTCTTGGAAATGTGTTTGAATCAGGTTTTATTGTACTGAAACCTACTGGGAAACTGATGTTTGGCTGAAGTCCAAGCATCTCCCTTGGCCTCTCCAGGGGTCGGTCGCTACAGATGTCCAGTGGTAGTGTAAACAGCCATTCCCATATTTATAAATCATTTTTTCTTTCTTTCCAATAGTCTCTAAACCAAATATACTGTTTGCATACTTTTTGGAGTATTGTATGCTATGTGTAACTGAGGTGGAATTTTTGGAGTTGCCTTTTCCTCTTTGTTGTTATGTAGGCACCAGAAAGTAGAATCTTCAGTGTAAACAATTTCTATACTGCTACTAAAACTCACCAAAAGATCAGCCTGTTATTTGATAGAACCTACTGACAGAGGTTTTCATATGATATGTGCTCTTTGCTTGGTCTGTGAATAAAAAAATAGTAATTTAAATGCTTATTTTAAATTGCTATGTAAGGCAGGGAGATATCCCGTGGTAGACTTGACAGATATGGTTACACTACACTTTGTGTTGCATCCATTGTCTGGATAGAATTTGACCCATGTTGCTCCTGCTTTGATAGGCTTTAATAAAAATTCTGCCCTAAAGAAATACACAGTGTATGGAGAAAATGAGATGTATAATGCATGTGGAATGAGAACATACCAAAATGCTGAATCATCCAGAAAGCATGAGTGTTAGTAGTAGGTCTTTCATGTGACCAATGTAGATATAAATTGATGGCTCCTTTTAATTTGACTGAAGAAATCATCTTCCTTTGTACTCCTGGTCTACTCTGTTGCCTTTGTGAACATCAACTTTTCCTCAAAAAGAAAAATCTAGCTCAGGAGTATGGGATATTCATGGCAAAGGCAGATACTATAAAAAATTATTTGCTTTCAACCCTTGGGCTGGCTTCCAACATAATAACCTCATTTGTTTCTCACTAATACTGCATTGGGCATAACTTGAAAAGAGTAATTCTTCAAACCTGTTTAATGGCTTGATTTACAGAGATTCATATATTCAGGCTTCTCGTTAATTTTCTCCTGCCTCTCTTTGCATTATTGACTGATAGTTTTGTTCCAGCTGCCTCAAACACTGGCTTTCTCCCTTTTTCCAAATTAGCTCGTTTTAGTATCTCTCTGTTAATTTCCAGCAGATTTAGAATTAATTTGGTCTCCTCATTTGCACATTTCACACAAAGTCTATTTATCTGAAACAGCTGAACAGGCTTCAAGTAACTATAGTTCACTGTCTAGTGATAGAATTACAAAAAAACCCAAACCCAAAACAACCCCAAACAAAAAAGGAGTGTGACTTAAGCATTGAGGATTTGTTTGTCTTCAGCAGAATTCTTTTCAGGGTATAGTGCAGTTGAGACAATTTTGCCTTTTTTTGGCTCAGTAAAAAGTGGTGATAAATCACACCTGTCTGAACTTCTCAGTAAATAGGACTTTCTTATACCGATTTTTGTTGAAAAATGACATTTTAAAAACATTTTTAGCCATAGTCATGCAGTAAATTTTTGTCTACTTTTCTCATTCACATAAAATAGAATAACTGAAGCATTTACTTTCTTGCCTCATCTTGACATGATAAGTCCTCTCCTGTGCCTTATGAAAGTTGGATAGGTGTTGGAAAGCTCCTAAATTGGGCAATGAGCAAAGACTTGTTAAAATTTAATAATATTGGCAAACAGGACTGCACAAATTTCCTTAGTGTGGGCTGAAACAGAATAAAAATTGAGGAAAAGAAAGCGGAATAAACAGAGGAAATTTCAGCTGCATGTTTACTGGGTATTTTTTTCTATTTTCTCTAGCTGTACATCACTTGAAACCCTAAAATAATAGTTCCACATCTTTTCTATGTATCTATATATATCTATAAAAAACCCTTTGTCTGTGGGGAATATACTAGAGTGCTTACAGTTGGTTCTTTTTTCTTTAAGAAAAAAATTATTTGTGGTTTTGCCTTGTTTGGAGATAAGATTTAAGCCAGCTGTTAAAAAATTTGTTACAACAGAAAATGTAAAATAACAATATGAAATATGTTCAAGCAATAAGAGGGAGAGGAGAAATAGGGGAATTTATCTCACTTGCTTCTCTGAGGTTGTTAGTAGTATAAATTACAAAAAAACCCAATTTTTTTCCCCAGTACTTAGGGACTTCAGGGTTTATTTTTTGAGGGGTTCTTTCCTCCCTCGTAAACATTAGTAAGAGAACTAACTAGGATTTTTCCCAAACCTCTTTAAAATTTTGATTTACCTCAACTTTTAACAAGAACATGTAAGTTTAATTGAAAGCTTTCAAAAGTTTCAGTAAACTAGTAGAGAGATCAGTGTCAGTTTATTGACCTCACTTCAATTTTGAGCCAAATTGGGGTTGTCTTCTATGTGCTGCTTGAAATTCAGAAGGTCTGTCTCCAAGCTCCCATTGGTATTGGTAAGTGATGATATGGATGCAGGAGGACTCTCAGCCCTGCAAGTAGGACAAGCATTTTGGCTGTAGTTGAAGGTAAAGCAGGGATTAAATCTGTCTCTCCCAGATGCCAAGTGACTTGTGTTAGTTGAATTTTTGGAACTTAACACTTGAGCAGTTTTGGATTTCAGCTTCAGAGGAATGAGGAACACTTTGAACTTTGAGTGTTGTGCAAGAAAAGCAGCTTTCCCACCCATATCTGATTTCAGTAGCTTCCAGGTGTGGTAGCTTTGATAACAATACCTAAGCCCCAGATGCAAAAATAAACAGTACTTTGTATGTTTTGTGGCTTCATCTTTTTGATTTTAGTGATGGATGATAAGAGTTTCATTATAGTGCTGTCAGTATTTGCAATAATGCAAAATGTAGTGCCAAATGTCAGGCAGCATCACCCAGGCTTTCAGTGAGTGTTGCTGGTTTATTTCTGGGGCACCTTTTCTCTCAGAGGTCTGTCAGATGGTGTTAGTGCTCTGCATTTGGGCTCACAGGTGATGTTTGGAATTGGATTTCCAGACTGTGAGAGATACAAAAATGATACATTGATAATTTGCAAATGAAAGCTACATCCAAAAAAAAAACCCACAAACTGACTTAATGGTAAAGAAATTGAATAGAACCTATGTCTTACTGCTACAAACAACTAGCCCCTTGGAGTATCTCAGTGGAAAGTTTGATGAAGAGAAGAGCAGTGACACTTTCCCTTTTCAGATGAGGTCACTGTTCCAGATGGTCTCGCGGTTTGTAAGCAAGTTAAACATTGCTGTGATTGCAAAATACTGTAAACTGATCTGCTGAGCTTCACTTCACACTTCCAACAAAAAATCTTGGTCTTCTATTAGATTGTTTTATTAATTGTTACACTGAAAATGGCTTGTTATATACAAAAATATAACTTCTTTTCAATATTTGGTCTTATTTTAGGAGCATGTGGAAAATAAATTAAGCAGATTAAACTTTTTAGCTATTGAATTTAGATTAGGTAGTATAGTAATGCACACATGAAAATTGCTGGAAGGCTATTTCCACTTCTTCCTTGCTGTCACCTGGATATACATAACAAATAGTTTCACATATAATCTGGGATTTCTATGTCTGGAGAAGTTAGCATACACTGTAGGAAGGTAAAACTTTAAAACATGAGAATATCCAGGATTTTACCTTTATTTGTGAAAGCTACTAGGCAACATTGAAAGCTTAAAGATAAGATAGATGAATTTCTTAAGAGTAGGCTTGCTTTATTAATTTGGACAGAAAGTTTTACAGCTCTTTTTTTCTGTATATCTGCAACTGGAAGTGTTTTATGGAGATATTTGTTAGCAAACTTAAAATGCAAAAGCAAAACTTACACTTCCCATCTGATATGGTGACTTGTATCTGGAAGTGCAAGAATTATGCTTTAAATGTGAAGTTTTGCCATTTAGTCATCCAGTCTTCAGTGCTGCTTAGAAACCCATAAGGGAGGCGGAATGTGCATGTGGAATGAGTCAAAGTACGGTCAGATTAGTAAGTAGCCTTGACTTTTGGCCTTTTTATGTATATGTATACACACATAAAATATTAATATGTACATTTAATGTTCTTGGTTATGGAGGTTGAAGTTAGAGGTGTCACATTGTGGGAGCTGCAGCTGAATTTCCAGACTGTTTAAAGCAATAATTGCTGTCAAGGAGTTCTCAATAGATCATTGAATGGCTGAATGTGACTTAGACCAGAACTTCTATTTTACTTTTTATTTTATGTTTTGGATTGCTTTGTAAATGAAGAACAGAAGGATTGTCAGCAGTTAACGTATTGGTCCAGTTCTAAGAGAATTCTTTGGCTTTGGATTTAAGTTTGGGGGGGAGGGAAAAATTCTAGAACCATACATTTTGAAACTATGTAATCAATTTTCCAGTCATGTTTCCTCACAACTAAATATAAATTTGTTCCATCTTTCCCTCTAGATTTTCATAATTAAAACCATTAATTCTATTAATATTTTTGTTAGCTTTTGGGAAGGTGCTGGCCAGTATTGTGGCTGGAATCATGGACTGGCATTGAGTCTGGTCTCAGGTTTAGTTTCCTCATTAGTAGAAAGAGGATAAAGGAGCTGCAAATTTTTGGAAAAAAAATAACATCAAAGTGCAATATAAAAGTCAGGTCACCATTAATAATTGTAACTTTACCATTAGTATAATTACATGTGAATTGTGTTCAGTAGCTGTGAAGCTTTGAAGAGTATTGACTAGTCATGGAAAATGCCATAAAATCTTATTTGCTGGGCTGTGTTATGGCCAAAATAGAGCTGGCTGATTTCTGCTGGGATAATTGTGGTGAAAGTGCTGATTAAGGAATTGCTGTCATAAATCCACGTATACATAAGATAGAAAACTGTCAGTGAAGATGTCAGTTAAAGCAGAACTAGAGACTGACCAAAGACTTAAACTGTAGGGATGCATCAAAACACTGTGACTTCAGCAGTCATGGGAAGACTGTCTTGGTATTTTAAAAGCATGGCTCAAGTCATTCTTACTCCTTCAGCAGTCAGGTATGAAGAGTTAGGATTGCTTAAAGTTATAGTATAAAAAAAAAATTCTACCTTATACGGTGATTCCAACCTCTAAAGTCCTTTGAGCAGAAGAAAGCTTGAACAAAATGACCAAAAAGGTGCTGATACGTAGTAATTCTTATGGGAGACAGACATGCTGAGTGAAGTGTTGTCTTAGGCAGTGGAGGGGGGATGAAGGAGCAGAGTGGACAGGGTGCATTGTATGTAGCTTGTCATGTCCCCTGGAAGAGATCTCTTCCTTTGCAGAAAACAGTCAAACAGTTTAATCATGTAGAACTTAAGCAGTGTTTATAGACATTTTAAAGCAATAAAAGAAAATAATTCTAATATTTCAATGTGAAAAAATGGAATTTATGCAAATTGTGTTGATAATAATGGTGAAAATTAGATAACATCAATAATATCTGTGTGACAGAGAGCTGTTGCTTTTCCACTTCCAAAAGTGTATTTGATTTACTATAACTGCATAGTATTCTTGAGGTATAGGAAAGCTGAATTCACTATCCTGTATCTTAACCTAGCAAGTGTACCCTGACAGAAACACAGATCTACTCTCTGTGTCTTTCATATTTGGAGTAGAATGTATCTTCTCCTTGGCTGAATCTTAGTCTTGAGGCTGTCACAATCTGTGTGATTAATGTTTTCTGATAGTAGTCTATGGGACAAATTAAATGCCTCTTGTTTAATTTCCATTCACCTTCTGTGCCATTTTCTGTTTTTCTTTAGCAACAGTGTTATTTTTGTAGGTCACAAGAAGACTAAGAAAAGGTCTTGAAATATGTATTTCTTTGTACTTTGTCTTACACTCTCTGTAAGGGTTCAGTTGCTATTCACATCAGCATATCTTATCTGTAGCATCTTTGCCTAAAAAGAGTGTTACAGACACAGGCAGTTACTAGACAATCTTACTTAATAAGCTCATACTTCACTGTTTAGTGACTATACTGATATCCAGCTATATAAACTAGTGGCTTGATTTCCTTCCTGCTCCCGTTTTCCATTAGCACAGCACACGGTGGCTCTTACTGAACTTGGTAAAGGTTAGAGATCACTTACTTTATTAGAAGAAAAATGTAAGGCATCTGATCTATGTTTTTAAAATCTCCTTCTGTTTGTCTCACTGCCATAATCTAAAGACTCCTTTCTTTCACTATACTATAGTTCAGAGTAGTATGCAGTGTATGAGCTTCTTTTTGGTTTAGGTGTTTTGCTTTTTTATTATTTTTTTTTGGGTGGCTCTTCTCTGGACCTATGTGAGTTAACCATTCTTTTTTTTCTTTTTCTTTTTAGGGACCTTTGTCGCCAGGATAAAGCATGTGAATATTACTTCAGCATAGATGCTGATGTTGTGCTGACAAACCCCAAAACTTTAAGAATACTGATTGAACAGAACAGGTGTAGTACATTTCTTGGTTTTACAGTATTTCCTCCAACTTGAAGGGATTCTCTGGGGCCCATCCAGAGAAAATGCAATCCTGTCAGTGCTTGCAGAGTTAGATCCTCCTTGTTTACCTATGATATTTCATTGACATAGTTCATAACAGGCTTGGAAGGCAACAACTCCCAAAGCATTTTGTTTGTCTCAAGCAACAAATCCTGGTGTGAATTTCAAATGCTTCAAAGTTCCTCTGAAGAGAATGGCATGGTGTAAGCAGATTTTATCTTAAGTTTTATTAAGTTCTCGATAGCTAATATTTTGAAGTTGGTCACACACAAGATGTGTTTAAAATATCCCCCACTAAAACAGAATAAAAAAGCCAAAACAAAACTAAACAGAAACTCCCTAGAGTTTATTACTCTAGTGTTGCAGTGTTATTAATTTCTTTTTAAATCACAGGTGCAGTAAAACAGTGGAAAGGTATTGGAGATGAATGAGCTGTAATGTGCAGTTTTTCCTTGTGTTGGTATGATCTCTTCAGTTATACATAGCTGTGACATTATCAGCAGCAGCTTTCAGCAGGCTGAGCACTTTGCTCCTGGCAATTTTTAACTTCTTATGTTAGGCAGGTTATGTGGTGTTTGCTTTCTCATAGCAAATCTGGGAATCTCAGGTGTAGCACAGGAAGATCAGTGTTCTCACCTGCTAGTGAGAAGGGCTGGAACTTAGGAACCAGATGAGATTCAGTAAAAGCAAGTGTAGGGTCTTGTGCCTGGGAAGGAAAAACTGAAGGTGTCAGTACAGGCTGGGGGAGACCTGTGGAGAAGGACCTGGGGGTCCTGGTAGCTGAGAGGTTGACCATGAGCCAGCAGTGTGCCCTGGTGGCCAAGGGATGTGGGAAAGAACTTCATGGTGAGGGTGAGGGAGCACTGGATCAGGCCGCCCAGGGGGTTTGTGGAGTCTCCTTCTCTGGAGATGTTCCAGACCCATCTGGACACTGACCTGTGTGACCTGCTCTAGGGAACCTGCTTTGGCAGGGGGCTTGGACTCAGTGATCTCTGGAGGTCCCTTCATACTCCTACAATCCTGTAATTCTGTGAATTAAGTAAAGACAGTATGTCTGTTGGTCATTTGCACTATATTCCTTTTAATCTTTACTGTTGTAGAAAGAGGCTAAATGACAGTTTACACTCGATTAGGTAGAAGAAGCAGAAGTTTTGCAAAATGTATCTTATTAGTAGGCACCCTTGGTAACAAGGTATCATTTTCTTCCTTTCCTTCTGGTAAAATTAGATTTTCCCTTTTGACCGTATTAATGTTTGGGTAAGCTAAGTTTCACTGCATTTTTTAGTTATTTTTTAACGTCTTTGACTTTGAAAAGGTGTTTTTTTTTGTAATTTTGCTGTGTACTGTATGGTTTTTCCTTGACTGAAAATGATGTTACCTTAGATTCATATGACTCTTTTGTTCTTTTAACACTGATACTGTTTCTGGGTAGTGGGTACTTGGATGTTGTTTCTTCCAGCTTTAATTCAGAGTATCTGTTCCACAATTTCACAGAATGTTAGGAGTTGGAAGGGACCTCTAAAAATCATCTAGTCCAGCACCCCTGCCTGAGCAGGATCACCTAGATTAAATCACACAGGTCAGCGTCCAGATTGGTCTTGAAAGTCTCCAGAGAAGGAGACTCCACAACTTCTCTGGGCAGCCTGTCCCAGTGCTCTGTCACCCTCACGGTGAAAAGGTTTTTCCTTATATTAACATGGAACTTCCTGTGCTCCAGCTTGGACCTATTGACCATTGTCCTATCACTGGCCATCACTGAGAAGAGCCTGGATCCCTTTTGTAAACATTAATGAGGTCACCCCTCTGTCCTCCTCCAAGCTAAAGACACCCAGCTCCTTCAGCCTGTCTTCATAAGGAAGATGTTCCACTTCCGTAATCATCTTGGTGGCCCTGTGCTGGACTTTTTCAAGGAGTTGTATGTCTTTCTGGAACCGAGGGGAGTTTGACAGTCTTTGGTGTTTTAACTGCACTATACTCCAAACTGAGGAAAGCTGCTGTATTTTGATGTATGTTTTAAATGTAGCAGTTTGTATTTACTTACTTGATATGTCACTTACAGAAAGATAATTGCTCCACTTGTCACTCGTCATGGGAAGCTTTGGTCCAATTTCTGGGGTGCTTTGAGCCCAGATGGCTATTATGCTCGATCAGAAGATTATGTTGATATTGTCCAAGGAAACCGAGTGTGAGTAATTTTAAGCTAATTTTTACAGTCATGGCACCCAGTATGCTTTTTAGCAACATACTGCATTTTCATGCAATCTGATATTCATTAAAATATTATGTTAGTTTTATTGTTTAGTTTTTTTCTATTTCATAGAAATGCATTTGTTTTCCCATTTGTTTTTTTCCCATTCACGGTTTGAATAAAAAAGGAAGGTGGTGATGAGCTGGTAATGGACATAGTAGCTGCTAGTAGCTGTGTGTGTCTGATTCTTCTTGCAGTGCATAGTACAGAAAGTGGAAAAAAAAAAAGAGCAAACTCTATACTGTGTCCCAGGAACATCTTTCAAAAGGAAATGACTAAACATTTTCCTGAAAGAGTTAATGTAACAATCGGTTAACTATAAATCTTCATGTGTTTCGGCCTGTATGTGTTAGGTATATCTTCAGGAGCTCTTTAGAAATATTTTTGCCACTAGCCTTTTGGTTTTGTTCTTCCCCTCAATGAATATGGTGTTAATTTGTTCTAAGCTTGATATTTCCCATTCAGTGATGCCTTTTCACTGCCCTGGAAGAACATAAGTTCCAAGCCATATTGACAACTGCTTGTATAGGACCGGGTCATTTTCAGTCTCACTGTAAAACGTGCTTGTGGTGCTGGAAGGGAGGAAGTCTGCAGAGTGAGCATTCTGACAGCAATGCTGTTTTGTTGATGTTGGCCCAGCTCATATAAATATGTGGCCTGCGGTGGTCCGTGGGTATTTGTGTGAGGAGGTCAGACCAGCTGTGTGAAGCTTTAGTGAAGTCTTTAAACTCACTTAAAAGTCTGTTTTAGAATTGCTTTCTCCATCTGGTAGTGTAGAATGAGTTTGACTGATTGCCTTAGCTATGGAAACATGAAGTACATTTGTAGTTAAATCTCTTTAGAGAATTTGACATTTCTATTTTGTTATAATAATACTTCATAAAAGTTGAATTACTGCCTATGTTAGAAATGTCCACAATGTTCAGCTGTAGTTTTTCAAATGTCTTGGGAACTTTCAGCTGAATTTCCTTGAAACTTGCTTAGTCTTGTCAGCAAATACAGATGCTAATTTGACAGACTAGGCAACAGATTAGTTTTCATGGCTTTAAACTATTTGCATTTTTTTAATTTTTAATTTTACAGAGGAGTATGGAATATTCCTTATATGGCTAATATATATTTAATTAAGGGACAAACTCTCAGATCGGAAATGAAAGAGAAGAACTACTTTATGCGTGATAAGTTGGATCCTGATATGGCTCTGTGCAGGAATGCCAGGGAAATGGTAAGGTGTATCTGTAACAGCTTGCTTTTAAATACACACTGTTTTCTTTCTTGCTATATACTTGACTGCTTGACTTGATTGGTCTTGAACATTAGATTTTTACTTCTAACTCAAAGTACTGGCCAATTTTTGTGACATAGAACATTTCAGGTATATTTCTTTAAATTGTTGATAACAGAGCTTTTTGTAAGGCCAGTGCACTGGTGCACTGACTGCATGATGGCTTTTATTTAAATGCACTGAAAATTCCCATTGAGGGAAATATTCTTTTTTCATTGGTGCAACCTCTACAGGATCAAAGAAGGCTCAAATTCTCTGTTTTGTGTGACTTCAAACTTACCAGTGCATTTCAAATATCTCTATTACATATGGTTTTATACACTGTGAAATTTCTAGCAGACTAAGTTAGACTATTTTTCAATTTTATATTTCAGTAGTTACATATTTGAACTAGTGATGGGCAGTGTTGATATAAAAAGCCTAAGTGATTTATGAAATTGTACAAATCTTCTTAGGAAGCATGAATTATTAATTTTTCCAGATAGATTAAAACTGTATCAGAAATTTGTTGCTTGTAAGTAATGAGAGAAAACTTACTTGGACTGTAAAAATATGAATATGTAAATCCACATTTCTGCTGACATTTACACTAGTTTCAGCACAGAAAAAAAAAAAGACCTAAACCAGACCTATTTCCAGACACTATAGCATTGACAAATAATTTTGCTGAATTGAACAGGAAAAGTTGGCAAGTATTAAGTTTTTTTATTCCCTCATAACAAGGCATGATCTCCTTTGTACTGATTCTTCAGAACATCCCCGTCCAATTCTGTTATTCTCAAACCTTCTCAGCATCAGTTACCGCGATCTTGTGCCTCCCCTCTGCTCGTTAAACTAATTGGACTGGCACATCATGAAATTGCTTTCTCTTCTCTTTCTCAGTCTGGGCTGTAAGATGGTCTGATACATGCTTGGTTTTGTATTGCAGCAGATAAGAAGGGGCTGGTGGAAACAGCTTTGACATGTGTATTATGAGCTTTGCTTGGAGATGCATGTTGTCTGTAAAGGCATATCAGCTTTAGATCAAAGGCTGCTCTTTCCCTAATGTGACTGTGGAAAACTAGTAGTTCTCAGAAAGAGGAAGAGATTATGTATTGGAAAACTGATGTGATGATTCTCCTTCATTTTAGACTTTACAAAGGGAAAAAGACTCCCCTTCTTCGGAAACATTCCATATGCTCAGACCCCCAAAGGTGTTACTTTATTTCTTTATTTGTTAGTTTTTATTACGTGCAGTATCCTTCTACCACAGGAAGATACTTCTCCTCTGTCCACTTACTCTAATGAAATACTGCTCTAGCTTTCCTCTTCAGTCTTGTAAGGTGCAAGTTTTTGCCAGGGACAGGTTCTTCACGACCAGCTCAAAACATCCTAAGACACCAGTTTCTTCAGGGAGGTTTCTCAGTGCTTCTGTGGTCAAGCTGTGCTGAAGCTGTGCTTCCATAGCTAAAACTCCAGTAGTCCTGGGAAGGACTAGAGCTCAAATCACTAGCATGTCAGCCAGGCCCCCTTGGTGGCCTAATGGGGCAGTTGTGAAATTACTGTAATATTAAAGCTGTTTTCTTGACTCAGACCCTCCTTATTCTCCCTGCTGCAGCTGTATTTTGATTTGGTAAGTGCCTAAATCTGGGCACATAATCATTAATATAATTATCTTTCTAATAATTTTCTTTCTAACAGTTTAACTCTTTTTCAGACAGAAACAGAGACACAAATACCAAAATACCTAAATAAGAATGTCATCATTTGCTGCAAATCTAAAAGTCACAGTCGCTTTTGAAATGTGGTTTTAGTCTGAAAAACAGTAAACTGAGGGGGGAAAAAAAGCCCACAAAACCTACATTTCTTTAAGAAGAAATGTTTTCTGCTACTATTTCTAATCAAGAGATTTTTCTTAATATCTTCTGTTAATAGCCTGGTAATAAAGCTGAATGTTACCGCACTTGCTCATATTTTGCACTGTTTGGGTAGACCAAAATACTTCACAGTGCTCAACTGTTTTGTACACTGATCTGAGTATTATTTTGTGCTGTGTTTGCCAAATTCTTTTTATTTCAGGCCAATTCACCAGCGGATCATGTAGTGAATACTCTGAAATAAGTTTCTTGTTCTGACTTGAATTATTCCTTAAAACCCCATATTTTAATCGGAAACTAAATCCCAGATGTTGGTTTTCTTGTAGGAGTATTTTCAGTTTGAGAACAGGTGCTTCCAGTGTGTCTGCTTAGGATTTCTGGAAAACAAAGCAACCAACCACTTCTCTGTTTTTTCCTTTCTATAAGTGTATGTGTGTTTATGTTGTCAGAAATGTATGTTTTGTGTTTAGAAATGTGTTCAGAAAACAAGTTCAACCAAATGCTTTGTAAAGAAGAAATGATGAATGCTAGTTGCTGATTAGATTCAACCATTTGAAAATTAAAGATGCTAAATTAACAGCATGTGTATAATGTCTGTGTACAAGTGTGAGATATATTTTATGAAGGAACAAGCATAAAAAAACAGACTTCTAAAAAATATTTTTGCTAAGATGAAATGTTTTGCTAATGACATTTTCTCTACTTGGTATAGGGTGTTTTTATGTACATTACCAACAGACATGAATTTGGAAGACTTATTTCTACAGCCAACTACAATACTTCCCACTACAACAATGACCTCTGGCAGATATTTGAAAATCCTGTGGTATGCATCTAATTATTGATGAAATGGTTACTATTTAAAAAAATGTAAAGTTTATGTATGGTAAAGGACTTGGGATTTAAGACTTGTGCATAATAAACCAATATTCTGCATTTATAATTATTGTCTACTAAAAAGTGTTCTTTACTATCAATTTAAGTAAATGACAGTATATTATATCAACAAGCCAGCTGATGACCAGAGCAAGGAGGTGGCGATATGCCCCTGTTTTTACAGGTTTCATGGTTTGACTTCACTTATGGGTACAAGAAATAAATTTTTTCAAGTGCTTTCAGTAGAGAAAATGAATACAGTAGAGATTATGTTTTGGAATTTATAAATTAATTTGTTCTTATCTAATGTTTTTAATTCATGGGTTTTAGGACTGGAAGGAAACCTATATAAATCCAAACTACTCAAAGATCTTCACTGATAATATAGTAGAACAGGTGAGTATAAGTAGTTTTCCTGAAATTTGTGGGATGGACTGATAATCAGTTGGTATACAGTATTTCCTTGCAAGTGCTGTTTTGGTCCATGGCTGAAAAGCTTTTTTTGATGTTTTGGGTCATTCTTAAAACTAGATGAGGGGAATAAAAAAAAAATAATTGCTAGATTTGTCAGAATAATGTAGTTGCAAAAAACTAATTGCTGCCTTCAAATACAGATACTTGATTATTTAGAAAATATCTGAATTACAGTTCAGATGAAAACAGATTATATTCTTTAATGACTAAGAAGGATGAAGAAGTCCTTATTTAACTGTTGAAAATAGCTTTTTAAGCTTAACTGCACTGGAAGAGATGAATGTGGTGTGGGTTTTTTTTTGTTTTGTTCGTTTTCTGTTGTAGCCATGTCCAGATGTGTTTTGGTTTCCCATATTTTCTGACACTGCCTGTGATGAATTGGTAGAAGAAATGGAACATTTTGGACAATGGTCTGGTGGAAAACACCAAGTAAGTGTCAGCCTGTGTAAACTTGACTTTAGTTTGCAAGTACCTTTATAATAAGACATCATTGCAGCAAACAAACATTCCAACAGTTGCCAATGACCCAAGACATCTGTTTCATAGTATAAAATTTTTAGTTTATCATGTAGCTTGTTCTGTGGATTTAGAGACATTCCCCAATTAACCTTGACCTAGAAACTTCAGAGGGCAACAGTGGTGCCCTTGCAGTAGTTATCTGACAGTTAACCAATCCTGATCTGCGATAGTTGTTAGCAACTGTTCAAATTTCTACTCATTTAACTTCTTAAGCAGTAATTTGTCCCCTTAGCAGTTCCCTACAAAATTACAAGCTATTGTGTTTGTGTTTGCAGAAAGTTGAAGTTATTTATTAACTGCTCCTAAAATAGGAGGAATGCTCGTCATATTCACAAACGTAGTACCTTGGAAATGAAATAAACTGTAGTAATTATTTTCCTACAGGGAGGAACCTCCAGAAAAACACTTTTATCTTCAAATTATTTCAACATTTATTACCATGTCAAGTTGAGGCCAGTGCTCTATCGATCTGATATAACTTCAGTTGAATCTACATCTCGATAAAAGAAACAATTACCACAGGAAGCCCTTATTTTCTGGTGGCACATCCAAATATTTACTCACCTCTTAAAAAAAGTTTCCAATTTTTGCTCATTGAGATATCAGATTTTCTACAGAAAATCTTTCTACAGAGCTGTGAAGTTACCAGCAAGCTCACATATACCCACTAAAGCACAGCTTAGTTGTAGTTTTGTGACTCTGCAGATTTCATATAAGTATTTTTAGAAGTGCCAGAGGAATTCCATGTCCGTATTTCAAGACTATTTATGGTGTTTTGATTAGGACAGCCGTATTTCTGGAGGTTATGAAAATGTCCCAACTGATGATATTCATATGAAGCAGATTGGCCTGGATAATGAATGGCTGCATTTCATAAGAGAGTTCATTGCACCAGTAACGCTCAAAGTGTTTGCTGGATATTATACCAAGGTATGTGTTTACAATGCTGCAAATAATCACTGCATGTCCTGAGTGTTTTATTGGATATAACGTAGTTGTTTTGCTTTGGGTGTTCAGAGGTGATGTAGCACTAGTTATAGAGGAATGTTGTTGAGTGTTTAACGCAGCTTTAAACAAAAAAGCCACTCCAAGAGCATTATGTGTAACTTGGAAGTTCACATGCTGATGTCTGTGTGTTTTGTTTCAGGGATATGCTTTATTGAATTTTGTTGTAAAATACAGCCCAGACAGACAACGGTCACTCAGACCCCATCATGACTCCTCTACATTCACAATCAATATTGCTCTCAACAAAGTAGGAGAGGACTTTCAAGTAAGTTGAGAACTTGGTGGCTTCAAAATTGTTACTCATTGAGTTCCTAATATTGTTTCCAGTCTAGAGTCCAAATGAATATACTTAAAGATGATGTTGGAAAAGAAAAGATCCACGTAACGAATTGAGATATATTGTTCCTTGCTGGGTTTTTTTTTTGTTTGTTGGGTTTTGGTTTTTTTTTTACAAGTACTAAATTTACTTGATTGTGGGTTGCAGAACTGGTCTGCAAAACTTGGGAGAGGTTAGGCATGTAATTTTTAACATTTCTAAAAAGCTCCATTTTTGTACTTTTGAAAACCTATAACCAATAGGGTTAATTTAAATGGTCCCAAGGTGTCTCAAATGGCTTCTTTTAAATAAATCTTTTTTAGATCAACCACAGAATGAAAATTGTAAACTGTTGTTCATGTTTATGGGGTGGTTTTTTGGTTGTTTGGTTGGGGTTTTTTTCCTTGGAGAAATTACTTTCTTCTCTGATGTACATTCAAATAAATCCGTCCCCAGAGTATGTAGATAGGCAGGGCTGTGGAAGTAGCTTTAGGTAGAGGAGAAACTCAACCCGTTTTTATTAATAAACCTGTATTATTCAGAGTCCTACTTAACACCCTTAAGTATGTTTCTCAACTGTACTACTTTAGGAAACACACCTTCAGTTTGAAAGCAACAGCCAGATTGAAAAAATAGGGGTTTTTTAATGCCATTGTGGATAGGGATGCAGTCCTGGAACAAGGCCTGTGAATACAATTTGCTGGTATCACCTATGGTAAAGTTACTGAAGACCTGTTTGTCAGAGTTGCTGCTTGAATGAGATTTTAGCCAAGGAATGCTAAAGCAAAGCAAGGGGAAATCTTTGTAAATGCATGTGTTATGTATTGGTCTGAAAATGGTGTCATTGAAAGAACCTTGTTAGAAGGCATAGTGATAAAAATATTCCTGGCAACTACAGGCTGTTAATATTGGCAAAATAGTTGAATCTATGGATAAATAGAAAAGGAGCTTTTATTAAAAGACAAGGTAAATGGTGTTTTGTTTGTGCTTTTGTTGCAGGGAGGCGGATGCAAATTTCTTAGGTACAACTGCTCCATTGAGTCTCCCAGGAAAGGATGGAGTTTCATGCACCCAGGAAGACTTACTCATTTACATGAAGGACTTCCTATCTTGAATGGCACAAGATACATTGCAGTGTCATTTATTGATCCTTAATTTTATTTTTTCCCCTCTTCAGCAGTGTTTTGATTCTTTACATAAACATTTATTTATAGATTCCTTGAAGATGGTGATAAAAGAAACTTTTAAGTTACTGTTCCTAGACAGCAAAGTTACTTTGGGCTAAAAGAATGAAAACCAGAAAATGTTCTAAAATTACTGAGGATTTCTCAATATCTGCTCTGAGCCTTGAGTCACAAAGTAAACGTGTCCTGCTTTTTTTCCATTCTGCTGTCTGAAAAAATAGGTAAGAAGGGAATACATAAAAACATTTCAGAATGAAACTGTTTTGTTTAAAAGAAAAAAACCAAAAACAAAGAAGCCTTGATGCAAAATTATCTGAAAAAAAAATTATTGTGCTTTTCATTCAGTAAAGTAACATAGCTAAATTTTTTGTGGTGTGTATATTTGGTACCAACCAATTAAAACTCACAGCATAAAACCAAAATCAAGTGGATCTTGTATACAGTTGTTGAGGGTAAGCAATGATTCCATGTGCTGGTATACACTGAAGGGAAAACATCTCAGTGTCCTGTTTCTTAATTTTTAATACTGAAATGTTGCTTTAGAGGAAAAAAATAATTTGGAGAGTTGAAGCAAAGATTAAATATTTTAACTAAGGAAAAATGGTTTATAATTGGTTTTCAAAACACATCCTGTTGAAAATTTACTTCACCAAGTGACCTTCATTTAAAATGAGTTATTTTTCTAAATGTGCATTTGCACCAAATTGATACTGGAGTTTTGATGTTTATTTTCAGAATGCTGGTAAATGTTCATAATAGGATGTTTTATAAAGAGAATTTTCTACTCTTATGTAAAATTACTTGAATTTTGTATCAGGAAAATGAAATTGTGGCAGTCTCTCTTTTAAAGTGAAGGGTCTTAACTTGCCATTTGTTTTAAAGAAATCAGTTTAAAATATTCCTACTGTATCTACTGTCTGTAATTTAAAGAAACTTGAAGCAAACTATCTCAAAGTCTACCGTGCCAAAATGCACATGTTGGAAAAACTTGTGAAAAATAAAGGGTAATTTTAAATTAATCTAACAGCTTTTTCTTTACTGTATTAGGTTGCTTCTTTGCATGTTTCTATTCTTACAGAAAACATATTTATTGATGAATATTTTTAAAGGAATTGGATATTTAGATTGGAACTTTCTTTAAGTGGCAGGCTTTGGCTTATCTGCTCTGTTGCTATTGAAATGATTTCTCATGTGAGTTGGTGCCTGGGTATGTTTCAGAAAGTGCATTACACTTTCAGAATTGCCCTAGTGGGATGGAAGTTCCTTTTTTTTCCTGTACCAATGTTTCTTTTTTTTTATATAGTGGCATTTTGAATGATCTAAACAGTAGTTCATTTCTTACCTGCTAATATTTGAAGAAATGTTATATCACATTTCCTAAACAGAAGATTTATTTGAAGCTGAAAAGATTGAGGAAGGAGTTAAACAATTATTCCATTACCAAAAAGAAGCTTGTCCACTTATTTCCCTGTTCTGAGAAGTGCATTGCAGCAGTACTTAATGTTACACTGAAACAAATACATAAAAATGTGATAATTTCAACAATGTACTAAAGTGGGCAGGCTTGAACAGGAGTTGCTTTTCACAGCAAGTTCTTTTTTTTTTTTCAATTCTCTTTACACGTTTCTCCATTTCAGCTTCAGGTTTGGAGGTTGAATACACCCTGACTTTCTTTCCAGACATGGAACACTTCTGCCTTAGTGAGTGTCTATATGTAGCCTGTGCTGAGGCAAACTTTACAGATCAGAAAATCTTCAAGCCTTCAGAATGAAAGCAGGCTTTGTTAATCACTGTTTCCTGGGCATTTTCCTGTGGTCTCTTAGACTAACTCAGAGCAGAATAATATTTTTACCCTTGGATCAGTTACAGACAGTATACTGTTATGAGGAGCTTTCTTCTGCAGGATATTTTTTTCATAACTTTTATGAAGTTTTGTTCAGTTGCTTTTTTGATGCATTTTTTCACCTTGACTTCTATATGAGAACTTTAATTCCTGTTAATTTTCTGTGCTCAATAGCTAAATTTTACACTTCTGCCTTAGTGAGTGACACCATATTTACTGCGCAGCACATTTTTCTCCTACAAGAAATGTACTTTCCATGGTGACATTGCTAAAATTCTCTTTTTTTCTTTTGCTTAAGTATTCACAAAGGCTAACCCCTACCTCTTAGGTGGACTGCAACATGTACAGAAGCATCTTTATTAATTTCTTAGCAACTGACAGATAATCAGAAGAAAGTTTGTTCTTTAACAGCTCACCTGAATGAGTTCTGAGAGCTTTACTGTACTGTGCGAATGTGAGTACATGAGCTCTCACAGGCTAAACAGAATTACTACTATTGGGGAATTATTTTTAGCTTCCATTACTTTTAAAAGAATCTTGTGTCTAACAGTTTGCTTTGGGATGCAGAAGATATCTGCATCAGGAAGAAAGCAGCAGCCTTTAATTCCAGCAGGAGTACAGGGACATAAAGGTGCTCTGCAACAGATGAGACCTTTGTAACATTTGATTTTGTTCTGCTTTCATCTGCCATTATTTTTCACTGTTAAGTACTTGAGATACTGGTGTAGGTAATGGGTTGGAGAGCAGAGATTTCTTAATATTTTTACCCAAAAGGAGGCTGAGTATATTTTTTAATTATTTCATATTTGTTAACTACTCTGACTCTAATACTCCTAAAAATGTTCTGGACATTTGGTAGTAATTTACACCATTTAATCTTCTTTAACATAGCTGTGCAATGAGTAATTCCAATATATATTTCTCTTTTTTTTTTTTTTTTTTTATTCCCCAGAGGATTGCTACTCTTACTATGACCTGATAGGAATAAGACTGCTAAAAGCCCAAACCTCCAACCGATCCTCCCCCACAAAAAATAGATTTTAAATGAGGCAATAATAATCAAATTTATTTATGCTTTTTTCCTTTCATAATGGCTTTTCTCCCACATGTATTGTATTAATAGAATAAATGTTAATTCAGTGCAGGCTTCTACAACAGATTGTCTTTTGCAGCATGTTACAAATAAGGAGAGAAAGGAATTGAAAGAGATTAAAAAGTCTAAAAAAACCCCTAATCGTTCCTTCCTCCCACAGCCACATTCTAGTTCTGATTTTGTTCTTCTGCTTGAAAGAATTTGTTCAGATTTTTCTTTTCAGCTACTGCAACGAGCTTTTAAAAGAATATATACATTTCAGTTTCCTTTGATTTATTTCCAGTATGCTCTTCAGTGGATTTAGCTCTCAAAGAAGGAAGTATTTTTTGAGTCTTCACTTGTCTGAATCCTCACTTTCTCGCATGACTATAGACTGCTCTGCTGGTTTTGTGAGTGAGAGGGAGCACAGTACCTGTCTCAGCAGACCCCTGTGACTGAGGTGTCAGATAAAGTATGTGACTATTACTTTTTTAAATCATGTGACTTTTTGATTCCCTAGCAGATCATGAAGGAGAGGGCAGAGCCCTTATAAAACATATGTATAGAATTGATATTGGCAGTTCTTAGAGCTGACATTTGCACTAGTAGAGTTAACTGTAGCGTTGCAGGAATAAGTAATAATTTATGACTGCTGGGAAGTCCCAGTTCTGTTTCTTCCCTCTAGCTGTTGCCAAGAAAGATGGTCTCTGACAGAAAGTTAGTTTCAGCCAGCACTAAAACTGAGAAGAGAATTGATGATTCATGATGTTGTACCCAAAAGGTGAAAGTGTCATTTCAGATAGTTTTCCAACAGTTTCTCAGTCTTCCTGTATCTTTGTACGTGTTACTCTGGATCTCGTGAAGCAGATAATTCTGCTCACAAGTACTGAAGAACATTGTTCTTGTATACAAATTAAACATTGAACAGAATTGGAATGAGATGCTTTTTATCATCTTCAGTGAAACAATTTATTTGGTAGTTGTATTTTTGTAAATTTTTTTCCCTTTTTTCCTCTTTCTGTAATTATCTTCCCATTTGACTTAGCCTTTGAGCTCTGTATAAATGCAACCACTTATAGGATGATGTCTTTTTTCTTTTAACTGCATTTCAGGGTGGGAAGGATAGATTACAATGGGGAGGTGCTGTGTCAAAGCTGGGGAAAGCTCAAAATGCACCACACAGAATTGCTTATTTGGGCAGCTCTTGGCACAGAGCTGTGCGTGAGTTCCTACAGCACCTTGACTCAAAATTAACAGGAGGAGGGCTGGGAGGATGTTGGCATCCTGATGTGATGCTAAGGCTGCTAAATGTAGAGATGATTGTTGTTTTTTGGATTTTATTGCTTTTGGAAAGTTAGTTTTGTGGCCTGAGCTTCATTTCAGAAAAGCTGTTTTGGCAGCGTTTAAAGCAATGCCCCTTGGGATTATTTTCAACAAGAATCAAATGTGAGATCAGATATCTGATAAAAGCATAATCCTCTTTGAAGTATTTAATAGAGTAAGATAACAGTTTAAAAGTGGGACTTTTCTCAGCACAGTTACAGCATTTATTGGTTTCAGTGCTACTTAGAAGTAGCAAAGCTGAAAACCTGACCATCAGGGAGGATATTGGCTGTCTTGCAGGCAGCGCTGCGGGGCGATGCCAAGTCCCCTAGGTAGTGGAGAAAAAGGGGATTTTATTGAAAAGGCTCCTTGTGTTTTGGGTCCTGAATATTTTTCCCTCTGCACCATCCTTCTACATTTACTACTGGTTTATGGTTATCGAGTGTATCAGAGTGGCTGAAGTTGGCAAGGGACAGGAATAGTCACACAGAAGCAAATTTATTCAGGAACTAGTCTTTTGGCTGGAAGCTGGAATTATGCTATTTCCAAGAATGATGTTTAGTTGTAAAAAGAGTTACTGAACTACTAAAGGCTTTGCAATATTTTGTTTCTTCCATCTTTTGGGATGGGGAGAGCAGACTGAGAGGAAAGGTAGCAAAGCATGTTTAGTATAAGATTCCTCCTTACTACAAAGTCTGTGGTACAGATGGGCATGAGAGCACTGCATTTTCACAGCTTCAGTTGCAATGGCTGTTAGTGTGAGCAATACTTTAAGCCCATGGGATGGTTTACTATATTTCATACCTTAAGACATCAGGGCCTATTCTTGAAAGTGGGCTTGACTAATACTTCAGGCTTTAAGCTTTTTCAGACTTGGGTTGTTAATCTCTTGGAGCCTTACTGTTTTCTGCTTTACGTTTTAGAGTAGTGATTTTCATTTTTACACTAAAGAATATTCTTCCAAGCATGTGAAGTATATTGTCCATCCAATACAGCAGCAAGAACTAGCAAAATAGCTGCTCAGGTCTGTGGTGACTGATAGCAATTGGTGTTCTTCTTCAAGGGGAAGGTGTGTCAATATTTGAATGAAGGACTTTCTCCTGTGGTAGCTGGAGCTGGTCAGGGTACACGAGAGACAGAACTGCATCCTGCTCCAGTCCTTGGTTGCACTCAGCAAACTTATTATGGAGAAGTTTGGTTTTTGGCTATAGCTGGATCCATTTCAGTTCTTCCCAGGTTGTCTATAAAGAGCTTGGAGGAAATTTCTAAGGATGAACTCCTCTGGTATTTTAGCTCCTGAGTCTTACTGAGGCTCTGAGCTTGCAGAAGATGAAGATTTAACTTGGTTTTCCCCCCAAAGAGTTCTAACTTGGATGTGGTGGTAGCTGAAGGCGTTTCTGTAAGCAGTGGTGTCCCTTCCTGAGTTTCAAGTCCCAAAGTGCCAGGACATTGCAGCTTTTTAAAGGAAGGTTATCCGTGAAGTAAACACAATGCATGAGAAGTTGGGCAGAAGCTATTAAGTGTAAGCTACTAGAAGCTATTCTCTTTGGAAGTAGTGGGTGAATGTAAGAGGTGGGTGGGTTGTGGTGGTGCACAGTTCATCAATGAACTTCTGGTGCAGCTTAATTTATACTGATCATCTTGGAATTGCACATTGTGATTCACCAAGGAGCTATTTCAAATGTTTGGTCTTTCTTTAAAACAGTTAGCATGTAAAGTAGGACAGTCCTGGTATACAGTGTTTTGTTTTAAAATTTCCAGCTCCATCTGTTTCAGACTTGTCATGCTGACATGAATTGTGAAGTAGAGATTTTAAGTTACCTGTGAAAAGAGGGAATTCTCAGCATTTGTACTGCACTCTCATGCATTAGTCTGTATGAGTGTTTTGGCAGCATGAGGTATGAGCTTTCTGTTCTGTTAAGACTCCTTGCCCATCCCCATCACTCAGGTATGTGTGTACATGTTGCTTTCCACCCAAACTGGGCCCCTTTCGTGTTTGCCAGAAGTCAACTTTCCAACAAGGACCAAAAAAAAAAAAAAAAGGCACGGGTGGTCAGCAGCTTTTGCATAAACACTGGCAGGAGCAAGGGAGACAGAGACAAGGGATCTTTATTTTAAAATGCTCTCAAAGTATGTATGTTAAACTGTGTATGTTAAAATGCTGCTGTGGAAATGGAAGAAGATGCCTTTGGATCAGAAGTATCAAGGGTATAACTGAGAGGGGCTCTGTAGAAAAGCATAGAAGATGTTCCCTGATTTTGCTTTTTATTCTTGTAGTTTATACAGTTGGTGGGCTGAGCTAGATACAGATGCTGGGAAGTGCAGTTTCCCAGATCCCATGGGTGAGCTTTTCATCCTGACATGTGGCATCGGTGGTGGCTCTTGGATCAGGTGACTGCTGTGGTGTGTATTTCATGAAGGCTTTTTAGTCTTCATCTCATTATCCAGCAGTGCATGCATGTGTGTGTATGAACACAAACCCATGCTTGACCTTTTCTGGTGCCTATCTGTGTCTTGGCCTTTTTCTACAAACAGGATTTTTTTTTTTGTTGTTATGGTGCTGACTGCAAAAAAGATTTTCTCTTATTCTGAAAATTATGGTGAGCACAAGAATACACAGGCAAGGATTGATTTTTCTCTAAATATCACTGCCTTAAAGTGTATATGAGCTTTCAGTTAATTGATCTGTATTACTTATTCAAATGGAAAAAAATAGAAAAATGAGATGTTCTTTAGCTGATCACAGAGATATAGGAAATACTGTGCATTTTTTCATTATTAGATAGCCATAATCTACCTGTTGGATAATACAGACATGAACAGCTGAATGGAGATACCAGTATGTTTCCAAAGCAGCTGTGCAGGTGTTCTTGAAATGTTGTTTGAGCAAATAAATGGATCTGTTGTTGGCAAGTTGGTCCCATTCATTCTTACTTTTAGTCTGAAGGGAACAAAAGCACGTTATAAAGCTATAGCACCATTCAAATGCTGGGAATGAGGAGCTCATTAAACAGTAAAGTAAATGAAGATCATATTGCAGAGGAGAGGAAAACTTTGCAGTTAAGACAACAAAACAGCTCCCTGCATGCAGTGTTCTATGATCAGAACCCTGAGGAGGCACTTGAGGAATGTTGTCAACATACCACAGGTTGAAGAACTATTTTTAGACAAATGTAACTTTCTTTGAAAAATATTAATAAAAAAATAAAAATGGGAAGAGCTCCTTGTTGCAAACATTCTTTCTTGAAGGGCCTTCCTGTACAACCAGAAAAGAGAGATATCATTAGAGCATATGTCTTCATAAGAAAGTTCTAACCTAGTCACCATTGCTTAGCTGAGAAGCTTCCAGCACACAGTAGAGCTGTACTGCATGCAGTGCTGACACCAGTGCCTACCAGGCCTTGTGCCTGGCACTGCAACTCTATGGCAAATCTGTTATTCAGAGTTAATAGGAGTAAACTGGACAAACACATGGACAGGCAGGGTTTTGACAGGTTTTGTGTTGAGACCATTGAGGCCAAAGTTTGAGAGGACTTATGTCCACCATTCTGTTCTCTTTTTTTTCCTGGACAAGTTCCACTTTTAGGATAAGCCAGTTGTTGACTGGAAGACACTTCAGGATACTGAAATCTCACTTGAATCCGACAGTTCAGAATTAAGACACTTTCCTTGTATTATAGGGGCTTTTCTTTTCTTGGTATTACTCTGTTACTGATGCATTTCTTGTGAGCCTGTAGGAACAGACTGGCAATTGTAGAGTAGCACCAGGGCTTGATGGACATCCAAGTAGAGGCACTAAGACAGAGCAAAGCACCTGGAAGAGCGGAGGTTAGTAGTGTGTGTTTTTTCACAGTGTTGATGTAGGGTGTTTTACTCCATGGTTTAGTTTTGTTGGTTTTTTTTAAACTTGGGGAATGAAGGAAGCTAATACACTTCTTCAGCAAAGTAGAGCTATAGAAATGTGCTAAGACATGAGAAATGAATGCTTCTTTCTTTCAGTGAAATAGATAAAAAGCATAATCTCACTGTTCAAACATAAAGAAATCCCCATTGACAAAGTATAGGAGGTCTGCAGTATACAAAGATTATTCTTTTTGCTGGAAATGCCCTTACAGAATAATTTGATTTCTTCAGATAATGGATTTGAATATGCACAAAGTATTACTGTAGCTAACACAAAAGGAATCTGTCTCAAAAGGCTGAAAAATATTTCCTCACAAAGAAGCTTTAAAGAAGGTTACCCTTGCATTTATCATAACTCATACAGAAAAACTGCTACTGTATAGTTATAAATAAAGGTTTGTTTTTATCTTTCCCATTTGTAAAGATACTGTTTCTGCTCTTTCATATTTTTGGATGTTTTTTAACTTCAAGCTGAAGATTTTATGTGCAGCATACTGTATTCTAATGTCACTACTTTACTTCAAAGACAAGCCAAGGAAGTTCTTTTGGACTGAACATATTCCACAGAATATTTGCTTCTGATAAAAAAATAATAGCAAACTTTACTGGATTTTTAGCTTTTCTCTTTTTAAATATCTAAAAAGAGATGAGTGTTCATTATGAATCATAGCAAACCCAATCCCAAACCAACCAAACAAACAAAAAAAAAGAACCTGGTTTGTGATTCAGTTTTTCTTTTGACAAGGAAGAAAACCCAACCAAAAACCTCCTTTTAAAAAATGTGTATAATGGAGACAAGTCATTTTATACAATGTAATGTAATAAATACCCATGCATAGGAAATGAGTACAGAATGAGTAGTAGGAAATGCAAAGCAGTGGTATTGAGTAAGCTAGTGACAACACTGCATATGATGCTCTACCATTGGAAAAGTCACATTAAATTTAGTGTCTTTTCAATACAAATGCCAAGCTATAGTATATCTATATGGACAGTGAAATATATTGGTGATGTCAGAAGTTAGTGGATCCTCTGCTTTCTTTTCCTTCTCTGGTCTGGAGGGGCTGGATCCCCAGCAAACACCTCTGCTGTCATCATTTGTCATGTTTGGTCAGCTGAAACACTGAGACAACTGATAGGACCTCTCAAGTTGGCCCTGACTTCGGTTTACTCTGTGTGTTTCCTTTTGCCAGTCTTTAGATTACCCAGGATCATTATTTTTTAAATAGGCTGTCCTGCCTGCAATGTGCATTGCTTGGTGGAGTTTCTCATGGTACAAGCTGAGTGCTAAGACATGGCATTTCTCCATTTTTCATGCCAACTTCTTTCTTGAATCCAGTATTTTCCTAAATGCCTGTGGTCCACTGGTAAAGCGATTACAGAGATGCCTGCAGTCCTTCCTTACCACTTCATTAAACATTTCACTTCTTTCAGATTCCTGGAAATTGGTTGTAGATACAGAGCTTCTTTCTGCATTCACACCTGGCTTTACTTCAGCGTGCTGGTAGCCACTGTATAAAATTAACATTGATAAAGAGAATATTCATCCTTTTCAGTTAGCTTTCCTACCTCCTAAGTTTTGAATTATGAATGTTTTTCTTTGTAATAGAGTGTTCTGGAAAAGCACAAAACACTCCAATGACACAGCCAATGCTATTGGCAATATAAATGCTACTTAAATGTGAGGCGTGGTTTCTTCATGGTATTCTTCTTCAGGCTCCAGTTCCTCTCTTTGTCTCCATCCCTCTTTCAGTTCAGAAATAAATGTATTCAAACAAAATGCAGAAGAAAACCTTTATTTTTTTTAAATAGCAACGTTTTCAGGACTGTGTAAAGACTGGCAGAGATACTGGGCTAATGGCTTTGCACAGTGCCAGTCTTGTACGGAGTTATCACGCAGGAAGTTATTTGGAGAAGCATTGTAACTCTTTGAACTGCTGCCCTCTGCAACTTGGAATGGATTATGCTTTGGTTAAATCATAACACATGAAGCTCAAAGAAAGCCCTTTGCAATATTTAATGTTGCTTTGTGTGCTTATTTTCTTTAGAAGTTGGGGCAGAAGGCTATTAAAAATCTCATACTCACTAAAAATTGAACCAAGAATAATAACAGCTGGAAAAAATGCTTATAATTTAGGACTGAATTTTGGGTAGTCCCACAATAACCTTCTGTCTGGTAAACTTCTGGTCATTTTTCCTGCTCTCGGATTTGTATTGAAAAAATATACCACAGCAGCATATTTTAGTTCATTTGGTGGTTACTTACGGCTGCTTGCAAGATTAATCTTAAAAGATATGCTAAATAAGAATGAATTAATAGTAATTTGAATTTTAGCACAATTAAAATAGTATTGTGTATGAACAATAAAATAGATCTGTTTTGGGGTCATGCCTGCAAATTGTTGAATTTCTGAACATCTGCTTAAGCTGCTTCTTGTAAATGACCTTTCTCAATTTAATTTCATGGTATGTCTGCTGTCTAAACTGTCTTCTGTAATTTTCTAGGGAGGTCAAAGTATTTAACACAGTTAACAAGAGTATGAGCAAACAGAGACAGTGGAAAGAGAAAACCACTTTGCCATATGTATATACTTTTTCCCTGGTGAGAAGCTGAAGGTAAACCTGTGCCTTTATACTCTGTCTGCCATCCTGTGGCCAAAATCGAATTTTACAGATGCTTGTTAAATCCAGGTTGGAGTCTGGAGAATAGAAAGTAGGATTGACATAATAGCTGCAAAAATACTTAAACATGATAGTTAGGATTCAGTTTTAGAATTCAAGTCTAGTAATAAGTTTACATTTAGGCAGTGTGCATTTGTACATGTATACTTAAAATACCTTGAAAAATACTTGCATACCCTACTACTTAGGTGGTGGTTGCACTTTATAACCTGAGAGAGGATGAAATAGTGTCTGGCACTAGAGTAGTACTCGCATAGTCTTTCATCCACATGCGTCAAAGCATTTTGTAAGTGGATGGGAAAGCTGAAGTTCAGAAAAACTGATTTGTTCATAGTCTTTGGCAGCAGATCTGGGAAGGGACTCAGAGTCTCAGTTTGCAGCCTTGGCTTTGACCTCCAGCTGAGTGACTCAGTAGCCAGGCAAGCATCCGCGATTCATCCACCCGCCTTCCCAGCAGCCCTGCTCGAGTCTGGGGGTGGTGAAACGGGAGGGGGCTGTGAGGAGGGACATGCTTCAAATACCAGACAGAGCTGTCTGCCAGCATGATGTGCAGAGCAAGAAGAAAGACAAAACTTTCCCAACAAGCTGATGTCTAATGCGGGATCTCTTCCCTGGTCTGATTTTGTGCCTTTCTAAAAATATCTTCTGGTATGAACCAAATCTCCTGTACTTTAGGAGCCAAGAGTGACACCATCCAAGACGATGTTATTGGAGCATCTCTTCCCTTCCCTTCCCTTGTATGTGAGGATCCCTCCACCTCCCTAATGCTACACACAGTCTCTCCTGCACCTGGCATTTCTGCACTCGTTTGGCATTCTCATGAAATGTTATTTCTGACTCTTATGCTGTTATTTCAGTATTAATGTATATATTGGGGTTGTGTTAACATGTCATGAAGCAAGTAACTTTTTCATTGTTTTCCTAGTTGTTGGTTGGATTTGCTTTTTTCAGTATGGTGTATGTGTCACCCCAGTGTGAAATTCCTGGAGAGATGGGGACACCTTTTCCAAACCTTTCTGCTAAAAGTTAATTGTATATGAGAAAATAACCATTACCTTTCATAACTAAAAGTAAAGTTTCACTTGTTTCTTTGAAATCACTTTATCTTCCAGAGATTGAAACCCTGATTTATTTTTTTTTCTTTCTCCCATCTCCAGTCCTTTTAAATATTTCAAGTGACCATTGATTTATATGTTTGGTTTTACCGTGTCTCAGCCAGGTCAAAAAAGGAATATAGAACTCAAAACTGCATTAAAAAAGTAGAAGCATTTCTTGAAGTCTTTCAACAAGAGGTAGATGGATAGAGTAATTTTTATGGTGTCTAATTTGATGGGTTTGCCTCCTAATTTTAGTCACATAGGAAAAATTTAAATGGAAACTGTATACTTCAGTGATTATATTAACTGGTTGTGAGATTTGTAGGTTGCAGAGGAAAAGATCAAATGGGAAAATGATGTAGATTTTATACCTTAAAACTGAAAAATGCTTGGGCTATTATGTTTTATAAATATTCATTGATAATAATAACAACTCTATTTCCCTTAACTGTGCTGGACTGGGTCTTGAGCTGCTGACTGATAGCACAAAGATTTCGCTTTCTATCTCATAAATTCTCTGTTGGCAAAGTTCAGTTGTTTCAATGTAATTTTGTTGTCAGAGGAAGTAATTTTCAGGAGAAGAGGCAATTTCTTAGTGAGTAAAGCCAGTTTGAGTTTTTTGGGTTGGCATTTGAATTTATGGGCGTGTGACAGATCAGAGAATACAACTGCAGAATTGTTTTCTTATTAGAGATTATTAACTCCCTCTTCTGTGTGAACTGAAAAGTTACAATTTTAAACCACGTGGAGTCTTTTCAGGCTGTGGATTTCCTCTACAGATGTGGTGAGTGGCAATAGCATTTTTAAAATCCTAACTGGAAACGTAAATTCCTAAACTAGCTTTAAGGATTTTTTTTTTTCTGGATTGGTCTTTATCTTGTTTGGTGGATACATAAAGTCACATTCCTTCTAAATGCACTGAAGGACAATAAAGGATTGAAAACTTTCCTATAAGAATGAAAAATGTAGCAAGTATATGCCTAATTACCCAAGGACTTCTGTGGTTGCTTGTGTGGAGTCAAGTTAAAGCAGGGTCTGGGTTGAGCAGGGGAAAGAACAGCTTTCTTAAAGAAGAACACAGGTTACTGGAAAAATTAAAGTGCATTGAGTTGCTCTTGTGCCACCTGTCAGCAGGCTTTCACCGGTACCATGGTCCTGGTCTAATCCAGCGTCCCAGTGGATGCCCTGGTTCTCCTACTGCAGACTCTGTGACCACAGCTGGGCTGTCAGCCAGGTAAATCACGCTGTGTTTATCTTAAGAGGTCATTCTTGGCCAGCATGGAGTAGAGGTCTGACATCCAGACAGCTCTGAAAGTACGAAGCTGTTCTATGGAGACCAGCCTTTCACCACATCGGTGGAAAGTTTAGATGCTGAGCAGGCTCGGCTGTGTGGGGGCCTGTGGGGTGGGCACTGAGAGACCTCTTTAGCTGTGGGGCTCTGGTTTCCCTCAACAGCCATCCCTGTGTGGGAGCGGAGGAGGAGGTATGGATGCAAGGGACAGGACTATGCAGCTGCCAGGGGCTCCCCTTCCCGTATCACCCTTTCAGCTTTGTTTCACTCTGGTAACAACGGCTGGGAAGCTACGACTGAAATGTCCTGTTGCCATTTTTAGACTCAACTGACATTTATAGCATAAGGCATAGGAGATATTCCTCAGCTCTGAGTGAATGGAGCCTCTAAATCAAGAGTTGTGTGGCTGCTAATAAAGCAGCTGCTTACTCATCGGATCTCACCTCCTCGCAAATTCTTCACGTCTCTGGTCAAGTTTCATTTCCTAGATGTATGGAAAGTATATATCCATCAGGGAAGGTGCTATTAAGGACAAATAAATGTCTGTGTGTAGTATATTTTATTTGAATTGTCATTTGGATGAAAGCACTTTCAGAAATGGCTTTTTAACTGGAAGACTGTGCTAGAGCTGAAGTGATTCAGAGGAAGAATAAAGCCCGTGAAACTCACATCGAGCGGGGATGGAAAGAGGCAGTAATTTGTCTCTTGCTCCATTATATAATTTGACAGTAGGTTAAAAGTGCTTTCAGCTGCAGAACCAGCTCTTCTAAAAGCAGTTTGTACCGACCACAGATTTTCCTGTGCCCTGGATTTTGTGAGGGGTGTTGGCTCCTGTATTTGGAGGCCGTGAGGAAGAAGCTCAGCTCGCTGGCATGTGCCAAAGGATTGAAAACAGGACACAGGCCGGGAGCCCGGCCTGACGGGAGCCCTAGGGAGGTGTTGGGAGCTGGCAAATGGAAACCTGCTGGGAGGCATTGGGAACTGGGAAGTAGAAACCGAGTGATGGGGGCTCTTGGCAACGTGCACAAGTATAATTTGCATTTTACTGTCCCTCACCTTCTCCCTCACAGAAGAGAGTAAATATTTGGGCTGCTTCTCTGCCCATCTCCTAGTGTTTGGATGTCTGGGTGCATGTGTGAGAACTGGCTGGGGAATAAGGAGCAATGCTTCTGCTGAAGCTAATGCTGCTGCAGGAGGGAAAAAGTAGCTCTTTTCTTTTTTTCCTTCAGAAAAAAGCCCCAGACAAAATTACCTTTTTTGGGAAATGCACAGATTTGCTCTAGAAAGTTCTCTCTGCTTCAACATACTTTTGCCAGCCAGCCTCTGGAATTCATTTAAATTCATTGTGTCAGCAGCCACCATAGCCTAAGCATTAATGTAAAAGTTTCCAGTGGGCTTCATTAATTTAATTCCTTGCATTATCCTGATGTTTAATCAACAGATTGATTGTGGCAAGAAAGATTTCAGAAATGTAGCTCTGTTTGCCAATGTGTGGTAATTTCTGATATAAACTTAGTGATTGTTAAGGAAAAATGGTATCTCTCATGAGCTTTATTGGACAGATGTATATGAATGTTGATTATGCTGTTTATTCTGTGTGTGTATCAACTGAGTGCGTGCTAAGCAGCTGCCCTTTCCTCAGCTACTCTGGAGTTGTTTTTCCAGCAATTTCTTCTTTCCTCATTCCCTAGCCACGTATGTACTTTCTCTCCTAGTCTTTTATTCTACACAGATGCTCTGTTGATGGTCTTTGAAAGCAGGCAGGGAAAAGCCCCTTGTTTCTTTTTTTTTTTTTTTTTAAATATTCACACACCCCCACCCCCCTTTGGCAGTGGAGCATTTGGCCACGTCTCCATGTTCTCTTCCTACCAGTATTGCTTCCAGATGTTTTCTTGGTGTTTCTCTCTTGTTTGCATTTGGATTGCTGCTTGATCATTAGCACTCTGTTTCAGAGAGGGAAGCCTTTCACTTGGTAGCAACTAGACATAAACCCAAGCCACAACTGTCTGACCTCAGCTTCCCCAGTTTGTGGTTACGTTTGGATTTGAGATGTTGGTTTGGCCCATAGCAAGTCAAATGCAGCCACAATGTTCACTTCTGACTTTGGAGGTGGATTTTACCAATGATCCAGAGCTATACAACTTACTGCTTTGTGTTGACTGTGTGTAGAGTAAAACTCTAGTGCTAAAGATTTAGCCCCCTTTTTGTTTGGACCAATGCAGCTGGTATCTTCAGTGAAAATAAATGATTTGTAAATCAGAGTTCAATGTGATTTTGCTCCAGAGGGCCATAAATATAATCTTAGAAAGGAGGACAGTCTCCCTTTGTAGGCTGGAAGCGAGACCATCTCCCCCTGAGGTTTGTAGTGAGCCTGGCATGGACCTCAGCTGTGCTGAGTTCTGCCTGTGGCTGTCTCAAACACCTTTTCCTTCCCTCAGCCCTGTGCAGGACTCTCAGAGGAGTCAACCTTGCTGGAGTGACAGCCATGACACCACTAGGAATAGTTCCCTAGGATCTTTGATGCAGGAAGAATTATTAATTACCAGTTTAAATCACAAAACAAACCCTAGTACCCTGTGTTCCTCTCGACTCTCACTACTCATGCATCATGCACGAGAAAAGGAGTGTGGTCTTTTCTTACATAGCCCACATATTCCTGTCTCCTGGCCAGTGCTTTGGGCATGAAGAGATCATTTATTTGCTTCCTGATCCTTAAGTTCTGGCCGTGTTCCACAAGTCACTGCTTTTGGAGTGTTTCCTACCTCCTCCTCAGGGGAATTTGCCCCTTTAATCTGTCCTTGGGAAGTGGAGGACAAACTGCAGACCAACCTCATTATGTGCCATCCCAAATCAACCCAGCCATAGTTTAGGATTCAGATGGGTCCCAGGCTCAGTCTGTTACGGAACAGACTGAGTTTCTGCTATCGATAGTAGTCCCCAAGTGACGGAAGTGTGGGAAGTGCCATACGAGTGACAAACACTGAACTGTGTACAATGAGGCTGTTGCAGACAAACCCACCCTGGCCAAGGCAAGGTCTGCCTTGGCCTATGCCTTCATCAGGTTGGAAGCAAGAGGAGTTTATGCTTGGGGGGCCTCAAGGCTGAAGACCCTATTGCTGGGCATCTGTACTGTCAGGAGGTGGAGATAAAAACCCGAAATGATCCCTCAGCCATTCAAACTGAATGAAAAATTTGGAGAGTAGGGTTTGTTTTTTTTTTTGTTCCATCAGATTTTGTGTATTGCCTGTCTCCCCTCAGCTGGAGGGAGGCACAAATACCATATTGTGTGCTGTGTCTTGTTTGGCAAGATGCGGATGTTAATCCCTACGGCTGATCTGGAGCAGACTTGTGCCAAGCGTAGCCCAGAAGTGATTAAATCTGGAGAACAATGTTATGTTTACATAATTCAAAGGGACTTGGCTCATCCCTGCCTGCTCGGCTCAGCTGGAAAGGAGTGGGCCATGCCCAGTTGTCTCTCCTATGGCAAAGGTGTGAAGAAACACAACTGCTCTCCTGCTTCTCAGCCCACAGGAGGGCAACATCGAGCTGCAGCTGAAACCAGCAGCTTTGCTGGAGCAGGTGTAGTTTCCTACTTCTAGAACTAATGAATCGTCACGAATTAGCTAATTTAGAGGTATGATTAGACTATGCCTATGTGGTGGTGTGTTAGTCTGCATCCACTCTGATTTTGTGTGTGGTTGTGTTTGTGGTTAATCTGTAATTGTCCTAAATTAATTGTGTCATCTTTGGCTGATAACAAGGTGTTGTGAAGAATAAGGTGAAGTCGTTTGTTAGATGGTATCTAATTCTTTTTTCCCTTAATGCTTCTTTTCCCAAACTGCATTGCAGAGTTTAGTGCTGTGTTGAGGCAAATGGACTAATATTAGGACTATGGTTTTGAACTGTGGAGCTGTCTAAGAGTGCATGTGTGTTAAGAGCTATCTTACAAGGATCACAGGCTGAGAATTGATAATCTGAAGTTCAGTTGGTTGAGAAATGTATCAACTATAGTGTTTAACACAGGTGGGTTTCAGTAGTCACAGTAATATAGCAAGTGCAGCTGCACAAAAGGTTCCTGTCTTGCAATAACCTGTGGTCTACACAAATTCTGGAGCTTGATGTTTTGGGGGGGCTAAGTCTGACTCCAGAGGAGTTGGGAAATGAGGAGCCAGATCAGGGGGAGCTTGGCACTTGTGCTTCCTGAGGCTCTGGACATGTGATGTTTTCAGCTTGCAGTCAGTTACTGAAATAAAGCATTTCTTCCCCTGTACACCTAGTGGAACATGCTAGAATTAGTAATAAGGAGCAAAGCAGGGTGGGAATGGGAGTGGGTGTTCAGTACCTGGGTTAATGTGCAGGGCTAAGCAGGCTCCGAGCCAGAGCATGGCAGGGCAGTCCAAGCAGCAGGTGCAGCACCCTACCTACCTCGAAGCTGTGGGCTAACCAAATGGAATCACAGAATCACACAATTGTAGAGGTTGCAAGGGACCTCCAGAGATTGAGTCAGAGCATGGCAAAGCAGGTTCCCTAGAGCAGGTCACACAGGTCAGCGACCAGGTGGGTCTTGACTATCTCCAGAGAAGGAGACTCCACAACCCCCTGGGCAGCTTATGAGAGCACCACATGTCGTGTTGATCCATGAAAGGGTGTGGAGACCATCAGAAGGGCAAGATGAACATGCTCCTACAAGCACAACCTGTGAGCGGTGGCCTCAGGTTGGAGGAAGAGGGCAGGACTGAGGTGTTTTCCTATTTCTTATAGCCAAGCAGAAACCTCTGTCAGTTGTAGCCACAAATCCTTTCTGTAGATGAAATGGAGAAAAGTAGTAAAGACTAATTTGCTGAAGACTTTAGTAAGGTGATGCCTGATGTGCAATGTGCAGGGGCTTCATCTACAGCCTGGTACTTATTGCCACTGGAAGATGATGAGCCCCAGGTAACGGCTGAGCTGGTAGTGAGAGCTAAGGAGAGAGAAAAGTGACTGCAACAAGGACAGTCTCCTGACCTGCTGGAGAGGAGTTCTGCAGAGAAGGACCTGGGGGTCCTGGTGGATGACAGGTTGGCCAGGAGCCAGCAGTGTGCCCTGGTGGCCAAGGCAGCCAATGGGATCCTGAGGTGCATTAAGAGGAACATAGCCAGCAGGTGGAAGGAGGTGATCCTCCCCCTCAGGCCTCACTTGGAGTCCTGTGTCCAGTTCTGGGCTCCCTGGTACAAAACAGACAGGGATCTCCTGTAGAGAGTCTAGAGGAGGCCACAAAGATGATGAAGGGCCTGGAGCATCTCCCCTGTGAGGAAAGGCTGAGAGCTGGGGCTGTTCAGCCTGGAGAAGAGAAGACTGAGAGGGGGTCTCATCAATGTGTATCAATATCTGAAGTGTGGGAGACAGAGAGATGGCCAACCTCTTCTCAGTGGCCTGTGGGGACAGGACAAGGGGCAATGGCCACAAGTTGGACCACAGGAAGTTCCACACTGATGTGAGGAAGAAATTCTTCATGGTGAGGGTGACAGAGCACTGGAACAGGCTGCCCAGAGGAGTTGTGGTGTCTCCTTCTCTGGAGATATTCCAGACCCATCTGAACACTGACCTGTGTGACCTGCTCTAGGGAACCTGCTTTGGCAGTGGGCTTGGACTCAATGATCTCTAGAGGTCCCTTCCATCCCCTACAATCCTCTGAAGGTCCTCACAAACCTTTCTTCAGACCTCACCTCTGCTGTATCCCTTTGGCTGGTAAAGCTGCCTTTGCCAGGGGAATTGCCAGGGTGTCTGAAGTTTCAGGCCCTTCTCTGCACAGGGGGTGGAGGCCTAGATAGGGGTTGTGGTTGGTGTACCAGGCACTGGCATCACTGGTGTTACTGACCACAATAATCTGGAAGGATAACAAGAGCAAGCTAGTTAGAAGTGATGTCTTTTATTAGTCTAATTGATCTACCATTAGGTTGATGAAGTTTTCAGGTGTTAATGCCTGTACTCTGTGGATGTTAATGGTATGGTTAGAAGATCATTGAAGGCACTATGAGACAGTATCTTGCCAATTAAAAAAAAAATGTTGCACTTTGGAAGACTTTTCCCCCCCCAAGCTAAAAGCATTTTTGAAAGTGAAAACCAGGAGTCCATAAGAAGGCACAGATTTTGTGCCAAGTTCTGTGGTTCTGAAAGTGGATAATATTTGAAGTCCCTATTCAAAGCAGGAAAGAATGAACTAGGTCTCTCCCTCACCCCCTTTTTTTTTTTTCCCTCCAGGATCTCCTGAAGTATATTGACATATACTAAAACAGTTTTGACAGGACATTATAGATGATGGATGGGTGCGTAAAGGACACCTTCTAGAATTTATTAGAAAAGTAATTGTTTGGATGTGTATCACTTGTAGTTTAGCCAGAGGCAGATACACAGTTTCATATAGCCAGTAAGATTAACTCTCTGTGGATTGATGTTTTGGGAAACTGGCAATCTTGCACTGGCTCAAAAAAAAAACCTCAAGTGGAAGAACAGGCTTGTGCCTGTTTCACTCTTTATCAGGAAATTCCCTCCTTGGGCTGTTGAGAGGAGACTTGCACTTGAAAACTGTTCTGAAGCATTATGCTTTAATGAAGGGGAAATAAAACCAGCCTGGAAATGATCTGGCCTTCAAACCTGCTGTGTTGGTTTAGCCTTTTTAGACTTTGTCACAACAGTTTTGTTTCTGTCAGGGGTTTGCAGTAAGAAGTGTAGGTCTTCAGATGCATTTACTCATAATCAGCAAAGGGCAAGTACAGATGCTAAATGGTTAGTCAGAATGTTCTGTTTCAAAGTGAATAATAATAATAATAAAAAACCAAAACACTTTAGTGCTTTTATGGAAGGTCAATTATGTTAATAACTTAAAAGAAAACAGACCAACCAACCTCTCTGGTCAGCAGAGGAAGTTTGTTAAAAGTAACTAGTTTCTATATATGCATTTGACTTATATTTGATGGCTTATGTGGAAGTGTTTCAGAGAGTTTGTCCCAGTCATATTTTGCCTCCTACTTTGTCAAAAATCAAATGGGAGCAAGATGCTCTATGTATCATTTTAGGAGAAAGACTGACCAATCAACCTAAGAGCAGTCAAGTAAATCAAATCTGAGTGGGGAGGAGTGGGGAGAAAAGGTAAAAGAAGTCCCTAGAAGTGAGCACCTGGAAACATGCATGTTTGGACATGCTGTGGATGGTGAGGAAGAGGTCTCAGGCGTGTGTCCAACAGCATTTCTGGTGCCACAGGAGCCCCTGCAGCAAAGGTCACCCAGCCCTGTCTGCCATGGCAGCACAGTGTGTAAAACAATCCCAGCCAAAGCCCTCCTTCTTACTCCTTCCTTTACAGCTAGAAACCCTGGGGTGGGGGGATAGCAAGACCAGCTCAGGTGTTACTTCAGAGGAGCACAACCTGCACTGGCTTGCCTCAAACTGTGGTTCCATGTATCTGCTCTATTTCTCCATCTAGGGATTATCTTCGTGTGCTACCTCTAATCCCTATTTTCTACCCTCTTTTTTTTTTACCTTCTGGAGCACTCTACAAACTCTTGATGAGAAAGACTAGCTTCACAGGCTATTTCTTGTGGCAGCACCTCCCCCCAGCCCCCCACATTGCTGTGTCAGCACCAGATGAGCCTCCTCTGCTGATGAGTTGCACAAACCATGTGTGGGATGAGATGAGGAACATCTCAAAGGCACGGCTGCTGCTATGAGAAATGCCTGTGAAGCTGCAGTGTTAAATTCCTGTTGACAGATGATTTATAGCAAGTGGAATAATGTAGTATGGAAATAAGCTATTCATAAAAACAGACTATCAAAACAAAACCTTTTTTCTCCCCCTCTGCCACCAAAGAACATGAAGTTTTTGGACAAGATCCAGCTATAAACCAAAATTCTATGGGGAAAAGTGGCAGATGACAAAACCTAGAGGGAAATCTGAAAATGTGGGAGGAGACAGGATAGACCATTACTACAGTACTTTACTGTTGGACTTTTAAGTTCTTAAACCTAAATGATTCTGTCTGGGGGGGTAGTATTATTTCAGCATAAGCATGGACTTCTGTTCCTTACTCCATAGCCTTGATGAAACCTTGAACAATGATGACATCTGAAAGTTTTGATTTAAGAGCTGTTAAGCTTTTGGTCAAAGCTGCACACACCAAATGAAGCATTTAGTGTGGTATGCAGTCCAGTAGTTTGCAGCTTGCTAGTACTTGAGAGTACTTTTGGGCTTGGTTTGTTTTTTTAAAATTGAAAAGTATGAATGTGTTTCAAAGTGAAGCATGTGTTTTTCTGTGCATGTGTGTGTGATTGTGTATAAACTACTGATTCCAGTTCCCTGGCCTCTAGGCCCTTGGTACATATGCCAGGACTAGGCTGTGATTCAGGTGTAGCTGAGGATAGGGGCAGAAATCCTTACAGCTGTGTGATCATTTTATTCAGTCTAGGCAGAGTGTCTGCCTAGGTCAATGAAGTAGATGAAAAAATGAGAAAAAATACCACGTTTCCAAATTCTGTCACTGAAAAAATCCCGAGACACAGCTTTTAAGGGCTGGGGAAATGCAGACATCTTTGCAAATCAGGGCTGCAGGAGCCTTGGGATGACAGATGAGTTGGTAGGAAGCTGCACACCAAGGCCACGGGGAACCTCGCGGCAGCAGTGAGGTTCACAAGCAGAGTTTGTGCACAGACCCTGCCACTGAAAGGAAAAGGAAAGTGCCAGTAGCTTTTGACAATAGAGATTGGTGTCCAGCTGTGTCTTGTAAATCTTTCTTGTAAATCTGGTTGCTCTTCACAGCCTGGTGATCCTGCTCCCTGGATGGGTTTGTTGACATGGCGTGTGGCAGAAACGAGCCCACGCTGGAGGTGCTGTGAGCCAGCTGAGCTGCATCCCCGTATTCACGTGGCTCTAGCGAGTATGTGCTGCAGAGGAACAAGTACGTTTGTGTGGGCTCTTTGCCACGCTCATGTTGTCAGATAGCTTTTAGATCAGGGCTGGCATGAGTCCTGCCACTCCAGAGCACAGGCTGAGTGAACCCAAGTTGGCTCCGAGTGCATAAGGAAGCGAGAGATAATTTGTTTATCTGATTGTAGCTCTCAGGTGGGTATTAATGCCTTAATTCTCTTGAAGTAGTTCCTACAAACTCAGATTTTGACACTTGGCATGTTGTGATGAGTTGAAGTCCAGGAACTCTAAAATCCATAACAGCCAATGAAATTAAAATCCAAGGCTGAGGACCCATCAGTGTAAAGAAAGTACTGTACATCTTGACTTCACAGAGCTCAGAGTCGCCAATATTCCTTCTGCAATAGTCGAAATTTCTTTAAGCAGAGGAAGAGGTGTCCATTTTAGGTGGTTTAAATAATGTGTCAGAAGAGCAGAGGAGTATGTGTGGAGCACAGATGTGATTGATGAGCGGGTGGAGGATGACTATTACCCTGATGTTTAATATTACAGGCTAGCAGAAACCGGAGACGGATGTTTTCATTACATTTTCTGTCTTCAAAAGATGGTAAATGAAGGGTGGTCCTAGATAGCAAGGTGCTTTTCGAAAAAAGCAAGGGAACAGCACTGAAATTGATGTATTAGTCATTCTTCTCTTTGTCCTCTGAAGAATGAAAATGCAGCATGCTGGATTACAGAACTCTGCTTATGGTGTAATTTATCATGAAAAACTGTGCTTTCTTTCTCCTCCATCTTTGTTAATAATTGATACCTATTTTAAGACCTAAACGTTTAGCATTTGTATAGTGACAGAAAGCAAAGCCTCCAATAGAGCCACAGATAATAAACCAACCTTTTCTTCTGTCATTTCTACTGATATTTTGAGCAGAAATGTCACTTCTGGGGAAAACACTTATGAAAATGTTTTGGAGTCAGTGTATCTGGAAAGAGTAACTACAGGAAGCAATGTGTGCTCCCATTTGGGGGAAACATAGGTGTCCCTTTATATTTGTTTTACATTATTACTTCAAAATATCTACCTCATAACAGGAGAAAAGAATGACTTTTAAAGAATACATACCACGAAGGAAAGAAAGTAAAACAACCATTTTAATGGTTCCAGATTATCTAAGTTTTTTGAGGATTTGTCATATGTGCCAGAAGCAATTCTCTGCCCAGCAAGTATAGATAAATCTGTGCTCCTGCCTGTCAGATTGGGGTCAGGAGCTGTTACATGCAGCACTACTCTGGTCCTGACATCGTAGCTGGTATTCTTGTCTCCCTTGACAGTCCTCTCACCAGTGGGTGCAATGGCCAGAGATCAGATCTTTACTGCAGGAGTAAATATCTGGTCCAAACTCCCTATCTATATCGAATAAGGAGTCTATAAGCTGTAGTATCCCTTTTGGCTAGACAAACTCTAACACTAACCTGCAAACCCAGCATCCTTGAAAACCTGGCAAAGGCCTGTTGATCTGAGCTGGACTGGACCCTTTACCCCTAGGAACTAGGTAAACAGAAGCTGGCTTTAGTAAAGCTCTGCTAGATTTTTTCAGGGTTTGAAAAGCTGCTCCTTCACATAGTCCATCAAAATAAGGATTTCTGTTTCACTTCTTCCTAAAAAGAATTCTGCCAAATGTCAACAGTGGTGGAAACTATGAACTCAGTGTATGAACAGAACGAGCAATACTGACACTGGCACTGAGTGCTGGCAAAGATGCTCAGCTGTATTTTGAAAGGGCCACCTCCAGGAGCAAAAGACAAGTTCAACAAGACATCTCATATAATATTTTCCAGAGTTTGCTATTAGTGCTGATGATATTCATATTTTCAAGACTTACTCCATCAAGCCATAGAAGGAAATACCACTGACATAAATGTCAGACTATCCACCTCTGCTCGGGTATGGCTGCTTTGTGTTGGGTTTTTTTTTGCCTCACAGCTTTTTCATCACAGTTAAAGCAAGATATTCTGACTATCATAACCATGGAATTGTTCCCAGCAAACACTTCCCTAGGAAAGAACAAGCAAAGTGGGTAGAATACTTGCAGTCTAAATGTACATTAGAGTAAATATTTTAAAATTCTAATGGCATATATTTTAATGTAAGCAAAAAATATTACTTCATAGTAGTACCAGATAGCAAAACATACTGTGTATTAGTTTTTGTTAGAGAGGGAAACCCAGTGACCTTCTGGACAAGATATTTCATTATATATGCAAGAAGGAATCTTGGTTCTTTATTAAACAAGGGACAAAGATACATTTCCTGAATCTTAAGAATTAACAGTTTTTTAATCCTCTGGATTTTCTTGGTCTTCATATATTCAGTGAGTTCTCTCTCTGCTTGCTATCTTTTCCACAGATGTGTGGGGCATGTATTTTGCAAGGAATATGCTTTGTACAGTTTTGCTCGAGTACAATCATAGGAGCACCCCCTTCTTTCATGGGTAATTTGTCCACCTACCTCTGCAGCCTCTAAAAATTAGCTGCACCAACCTGACTCATAGAAAATGATTGCATCACTCAAACCATTATTTCTTTTACAATGGCATGCTAGAATTTTTCCTGTGTACATAATTTAAATATTGAAATATTAGATGTGATTTGTGGGAGATGTACTCTGTGTAAAAGTCAGAACAAATGCATGTGTTGGCCCCTCTCTAACACCTGCTTTTAGATATCTTTGACTTGCTCTGCATAGATGTTGTGTCTTGAATGCAGGAGTTGGCCTTGTGGTGATTGACCACCACTGAGCAGACACACATCTGATTAAGCAGTTTCCTTCTGATACAAGGAGCTGTCACAGGGAGCGTTGTGAATCATAAGGGAGTGATGTTACTGCTAGCTGTGTTTTCATAATCCTTCCTACTTCAGGGTTAGGCAATGTGTGCATACATATGTAATAACAGTGAAGATAATAAAAGCAAATCCCAGGAGTGCAGAAGCACTCCTACCAAGCTATCTTTGAAGAATGGCCAATTTAGCAAAGACAAGTAAAAAAATCTTTTTTTTTTTGGTAGCTGTAGCCTTATTTTGCTACCTAATAAACTGCTAGGTCAAATGTGGAGTTAGATGAAACAGCATTAATTAGAAAGCAAACTAAATTAAGTATTTAAAAAAAAAACCAACAAAACAAAAACAACAACAAAAAAAACCCCAAAACAAACAACAAAACCAGCAGCATGTTTTTCCTTAACTTAACCATTTTCCCATCTTTATAGAGCGAACGAGATCCTTGTGCTAGTGTAAGTCACTAATGTTTAGTCTGTGCATAGAGGCCCATAGCATTGTCACATGAATAAGGAAGACAGGCACACTGGCTTGCTGTTCACTTGCACACTTGGAGGGAATGATTGAGCCAAAGCTTTGAAAACTTTCAATTTAATATGAATTTTGCTCTCCTCTCTCTCAAAAAAAAAACAAAAACAAAAAAAACCAAACCAAAAAACAACCCCCCCCAAAAAAACCCAAACAAAAAAACAAACCAAACCCAAACAGTTGGAAGTATTTTTGTTAAAGAGAAGATGTTGGTAGCCAAACATGGAATGTCAATTCAGATTTCACTTCCAAATATAACCCACAGAATTTCACAAGGGTTTTTGAACAGAGAAAAGATATTTTCCTGGTATTGTGAACATCTAAGGGTATTTATCTGGTTTTGAGGGCCTGTTGTGTGACTTGCTCTGTAAATCAGTACATATGTGCGTGTATATGTGTGGGTTGCAGACTCCATATAAAAGCGAAATTGAAACCTCTCCCACTGAAAGGAGCAGGTTGAGGGGAAGAGAGCTGGATTCAGGGCAAATATAACAATCTTACTGTAACCCAGAGGGTGGAGTTCCCTAACTTTCAACATTTCTATTCATGTGTTACTACTGCCCACTGCACTCCTCGGTGAAAAGAGGCTGGTTTCAGATGCTAAAGAGCCTATTCAGATGTCTCTCTGAGACTGTGATTGCCAAATGACATTCAACATTCCTGAGTCTACTTGGAAAACGTTTAGTAGACAGTTTCATTTCAGGAATTAGGATAATATCCCTGTTTAGGACACAAAATTTAAAATGTTTAACTGAATCATGTATTTCTTCCACGTGCTCTGGAGGTCTTCTGACATTTTTCAAATCTCAATTGCTTGAAAGTCCGAGTATAATACCCCACATTAGTATTCAGAAAGAATGTTTGAATCTTCATGCGTTATTTGATCAGGCTAAGTGTGCATCCCACTTTGATTAAGACTTCGCTGATCCTGGAGTAAAATCATTAAAGTTTCATAACCAACCATTGCTTTTTCTCATCCTCAAGAATGTACTGACATATTTTATGCAATTATTTGTCCCGAGTATCTTCCTGAACTTTTAACCCCTTTACGTTGTCTTATGCCTGCTTATATTAAGTCCAAAAGTCTTCAGTTCAAAGCATTTTTTAAAGCTAATATACAATTCATTTGAGTTCAGTGAAAGTGAAATTATGAAAAAGCACCCTGTCAGGGAAGGGCTCATTGCTAATTAACTACATGGGTGGTTTCCTTTGAGGAATAACTCCTCTCGATTCTTTAATTCCCAGGTTAAAATGCCTTTTAGTCAAGACTTATCTTTTAGAAAGATGTTTCTGAAAGCGATGGCTGAATAATCCTTTCTTGTTCTTTGTGTGTTGCCTAATGTGAGGGAGAAGGATGTTCCCAGAGTTCCAAGCTCAACTTTTAAGCACCAAGGCCACATTCAGCGGTCAGGCACCATCTTCCCTTCCTGGGGAGAAGATCCAAGCCACCAGCAACCAAGATTGTCCCTGTGCTGCTCGGGGACAGGTCTGAGCATAGATACAAGCCTATCCCACCCTTTGGGGGTTGTCAGGTGCTATATGGAGGAGTGGTACCCCTGGCAGCAGCTTTTCTATCCTGTGCTTTATGTGTTCATGCTCTAACTCTGAGCTGGAGGTGCAATAGCCCAAAGGAAACTTATGTAAGCTGTTTTACATTCAGAGTCTGCAGAGTTTTAATGCTGAACTACTTAGAAATCAATTTAAACCAGTAGGTATGCAAAGCTGGGAGAGTAACCAGCCTTTTTCCACCATCTATTCTAAACATAAAAAAATACATTTTAGGGATCTATACAAACCCCCCTTTAAAATATCCAGTCTTTTTATTAAAACATCTTATTTGATGTGCTTAAAAATTTCAGATGTGTGCTTATTTTGATTTAAACTGATGATAAAAATCCTCATTGGCTTCAGGAGTAGGGATTAATTAAGATAATTATTCACAACTGGAAAAACACCTGCATAGATTTCTAGGTTATCAGACTTGTTTGCCTTACCTTCAATGTTAACTGAAGCCTATGTAGGAGTTTGGTACAAAATAGGAAGGATGCATCTATGTTGATGAAAGTTCACTTTTTAAAAAAGCTAATCTAGATTTACTGAGAATATGAACTGTATGGTTTGTATTAGTCTTCTTATTGCTAATGGTTTCTAAAGCTTTAGAAAGATGTTCTCAGTTCTTCCCTGCCCCCTCTTTTTCTGCTGTTTGCTTGAAGTAGAAAACTAGTTCATTGCTGATATCCGAGATACCACTAACAAACTTTCAGACATTGAGAACAAATGAGAATTTAAGTCAAATTTTTCAAAATGTTTCAGGGTGGATTTTTTTTTCATTTTTTTCTTTTAATAGCTTTTTCAATCAGAAATCAAGAATGACATAATTTCCTATGTGCACAGAATTTGGAGCTGTAGTAGTCATCCTTGATGCTGAGAATTTAAAAATGGATATTGCTGCTGTGTCTCTTTAAGACTCTTTAAAGAGTAAAACCCCCACAAACCCTTACTCCAGTCCTCCTTTACACTCACTGAGGCTATAAAGCAAAATTTTTAATGGGCTAGCTTGTTTTTTACATATTTAGGGCTTTTTGCTTAGCCAAAGGAATAAGAAAATTTTCTCCTACTCCTCTGTTGTTGCTTACAGACACGTGTGATCTGAATGGGTCAGTACCAGCTGAGAAGATGAGTACAGGCCTTCTAGTTTCTGTTTCAGACTGAAAAATGAAGTATGTTTTTTGACAAGCCAACACTGAGACTTGTTTTCAAACATTTTGCAGTGTTTTTTGCCATCTATTGCTTATCACATGCCTTGTTTCTCATGTTTATTACAGTTTTTATTTTTGTTAAGCTGTCGAGTAATCTTTCTCTTGAAAGTTTCTAGAAACTATTTGTATTGCTTGAATTTTGTATATGTATTTGATGGGCAATTTGTGCTGATTTTACAAAAAAAAAATTTATCCTGGGTTAAGTCTTTGGTATACAGCATCTGAAGTTTAGAAGTCATAAAGATTACCATTCTTGCTATAGCTGTGAAAAAATAGTTCTTGTCCAAAAAAAACCCATCAGGTATTCTGACTTCCTTCACTGTCCTCAAGGTTATCTAAGGACAAACACATGAAACAACAGAAAAGTCAGGATAACCTTGGCTTTGGAAAAGGAAAAGAAAAAAGATTGAACAGAATTTCAACATCTCCTTTATAGATGAAAATAAAACCTGAGTGCTGCCTTTCCAGATTTCCCTCATTTGAACCACAGGATTTTCCAACATTGTTATTTATAATGTTGTCAGCTCACTATATCAACATATGAAATATCTGTGCTTATTCTAGAGTAGCTGTCTGCAAATGTAACTTTTAATAATGTATTTAAACAAATTAACCTGCTAATATTTCAAGCCATACATTTTTTCTTTCCTTGTTACAAAGAAGTTCCTGTAATTTATCTGCTGAGGGAAACAAGTTCATTGTAAGTAAAGTTTTTAACTTATTAACCTTCAGGGTCTATAAAGCAAGGGTAGACTAAAGAGCTGCAGGGGATGATGCTTGTAAACCCTCTCACTGTTAAAATATGTAAATCTATTAAGAGCTGTAAAGTTCAGTTGCACTAACTGATTTCCAGTGAAGCTGTTGAGGCAAGAAAAGACAGATTTCAGGTACTTGCACTGTTAGAAATTGCTTCATATCTTTGATGATTATACAGTATTACTTTGCTGAGACTCTTGTCTGACTTTCATTATCGTTAGAAGCTTAGTGCCTTAGAGGGATCTTCAGTGGCAAACCCGAGATCTAGGCCCTCAAGGGGTCTGCAGCATAGTCTGAGCTGCTCCCTTCATCTTTAGATGTTTGTCTGCAGTTTGAGTCCATTTCGTGCAAAACACCGTTTTGCTGATGTGTCTCTAACGGTGCTTCTAGCTAGTGCAAAGTGTTTGTAACCAACCTTACAGTGCATCACATTCCTTACAAAACCTGGCTACCATCCCGTGCTAATCTTGTTTTCTCAATATCCCATCATCATATTACTGCATCATCAGAACTGTCTTCCTAAATGTGGAACAAAATTCTTGCTTCTCAAAAAGTCTCTCTCTTGCCATTGAGCATTAAACACATTTCTGTAACATAACCTGTTGAGCACTGAAAATTATGTCCTCTCTCTGGCATCAAAACTTTCTAAGAAGCTTTGGACTCGATGGAAACAGTTGGGGCAGTATTAAAAATATGTTTATTTCCATTGCTCCCTGCCCATTCTATTATTCCTGTTGCTTATGTTGACACGAGTTCAGTGATGCTGTGGCTATGCAAATTGATCCATCACTGGATGTCTGATTTAACAGCAACTGCATCTATAAAGCCCATAATATTTAGGTGGCTTCTGTGGCAGACAGAAACGTTTTTTTGGGACTGTCATTCCATGCCAACAGGTAAGTGCAGCCGTTTGAATCCAGAGTCAACCACTGTAGCTTGTTCTCATCTGCACTCCAAGGAGGTGTGGGACTGGAAACGTGGGGTAAGGTGGTCATGGCTGATGATTCCATTTCCTTTCATTTTCCTGTAGATTTTTAGACACTGCCATCTGTGTGGTAGTGCAATTCTTAATTGCAGATATAATGGGAAGTGGTGACTACAAAGCATCCATTAACCATTTAATTTAAATTAAAAAAAAAAAAAGTTTTGTGTTTGGCAGTTTATTTTTTTCTAAAAAAATCGACAAAATCTTTTCAATTTTGGGCCTAAATATCCTAGAGAATTTGTCATTTTGCTTACCAAAGCACATCACTACTGGAGCTCATGCTACTGTTGTGGAAGCTGGAAGGTCATTTCAGCAAATTGGGTGGTGGGAAATCAGGAGGAGAAGCAAGTCTTGTGTTTATGTCCATTGGCCTGCAAGCGTAACTGCATGCCTCCAGTGAACTTTGGGGACTCTCAGTAACAGCTTGCCAAATACACTTTAAACTCCTCAAGAGCTTAGCAGATAACTTAGGGGCATTGCACTTACATTTTCCTGCCACTCCACTTGATTTTCAGTGATCTACTTCTCTGTGTGAGCTTTGTGTTGTTTGTTTTAGTGGGTTTTTTAAAGTCCTGGTTACAGACCAGTGCTGATAAGCAACTCAGTTTTCAAACTGTTCACAGCTGGAATTTTCTGTTATGATAAAGATAAGGGCTGGGAGGGAGCAGAAGACAGATGGGAATCTGGGGAGTTCCCTGCTTAGGAACTGTCTTGCAAAGAACAGATTTGGAATCAAAGTTAAATCCAAATGTTCTCTTTTAATTTTTTGCACATCAATAGTCTATTATTAAAACCCAGTATCTGTGGCTCAAAATTAATTTGATTAGCCTAATCCTAATAGGATAGTTTTAAACATTTATCTACATTGTTCAGGGACCACCTAAATTAAGCTGATTGAAAACTGCTCATAAATTGCAAATGTACATTGATCCTTTCTTCCCACCCTTGCTTTTGAGTGGAGTTCATGTGCAGAAAACCTTCCCTCTGCTGAAGCCAACCCATATGGTGGAACACCTGCAGTCAGTACATTGAGAGCACACGCCGTTTGCAAACAGATGAGGAACGGAACAATTTTTTTCCCCCCAAAAATACAAATTGTCTTGGTTGGTACATCATCAATACCATGCTCCTACCTTAGCAGGGCCCAGTTCATTTTCTCATGGGTTCATCCCTCTTATCAGTAGAAGTGACCAGAATTGTAATACTGAGATAAGCAGAATAAGTAAATGCAGTCCTGCTTCCCACATCTATCAGTGATGAGCTTTAGTCTTCTCTGGGCAAGAGCGTGAGACCCTAGAACAAACTCTGTCTCAGGTCAATATTGGTTCTGAATAGCCCTGTTGGCTTAGGTTGATCACCTGGGAATCAAGGCTGGGTGTCCTTATGGTGCTGCTCACTATGACACACCAGCAAAGGAGAGAACCCTTTAGGCAGAAGTCTCCTCTGGTTGTGTTTTCTGTGGAAGGAAAAGGCAGGGTGTGAACTCGGAAGGCTACCAGAGGACCAGGACTTCTTGGGATGAAGGCTGCAACACTGGCCTTTTGCATAAGAGCCAGAATTGGCTCATCAGCACATGACATAGGGCTGTCCTGGGGTCTGAAGGCTGGAGGACTGAGCTCTGGGCTAGCTGCCACAAGAAAAGGAAACTCCAGCCTGCTGGGGAATTGCTGGCATGAGAACAGGGGTGTGGGAGCAAGGGCCATGAGTTTCTTCCCTAGCAAAGATTTCATATTTTCTCTTAGACCACAGTATGGCTCCAAGCACTTAGAGTACTAGTAACTCCTCCATGCTGCCAGAAAAAATACAAGGAGTAGTTCAAGTAGTGCAAGAGGAAAATCCTGCGAATAATAATGCAGGACCAAGATATATAAACAATATTTTCCATAATGAGGTCATTCAAATATTTCCACATCTTTATTTATTTATTCTAGGTAACTGTTCCTGTTTTGCCATTCTTGCTGCATATGGAAGATTAGATATTTTTGTATGCTTTAACTTTCCTGTTAAAACCAGGAAGCCATTAACCATTTGGAGTCATCATGACTTAGAGAAATTAGGTAAAATATCCAAGAAATCGCCAGTTACACATCTAGGGGCACATGGTGTTCAGAGACAGCATTTCTGCTGGAATAAAGCCAGGGAGCACATTGCTCTATTTTTCAGTTGTTCATACTTGACTTTCCAAGTTGCTGAAACACAGTGGTGTGAACAATAGCATTCCTACTGCTTTTTGTGTGAAATCAAGAGGTCTGTTGTTTGTCTGTTTATTTGTCAGATCTTTTTTTTTTTCTTCAAAACTCATATATCTAAGAAGTAGTTAAATCAATTTTGTATACTGCAAAGTTGTTTTACTATTTTGTTGTTAGAAAGCAAACAATATTTAGTCTCCAAATGTGGAGAGGCTAGTTCTAATGTGATTGTGATTATCAGGTGTTTTGAACCTATTTGTGCTCATGATCTGGTCTTAGGGAACCACGTAGAAGCAGTTCATAACAAAAAGGCATTTTTTTATTTTAGCATTTATGGCACTGAAATAAAAGAAGACATGGTGAATGTAAAAGTGGTTTTCAGGTTTAAAAATAAGAATAAAAATACACATCCTTCCTGAATTCCCAATCCATGTCCAGCTATCTCTGAAGACTGTATTTGCTCTACTTATGACTCCTCCACAGTAGGGGCTGCTGAAGAAATTGTATCTTCCAATGCATGGTGCCATCTGTGCTGTTTCTTGACACTGTCTAACAAATCTCTTTTGTACCATTACCAAGGTAAGGTCCATGGTCCTTAGGATCCACTTGGTCCATGCTCATTTGTCCAGAGCTGGTTACACCTTTCTAGGGCTTTAGAGTCACCCAAGACTTGCTGTCACTTCCCACTCATAAACAGTGAGGGGAATCACAGTTGATCCACTGGGGTGTGCATGAGAGGCTTTTAATTGTGGTGTTGCAATATTCCTCCTACAGAGCTCAGCAGCAAAAGAAATTGTGGCTCTTTCTATGTAATTTCACCTGTACTGGTGGGTGACAAACAGGAACGAAGTCACAAGGTCTGGTTTTTCCTTCATTTCCATTTGTCTCTCCAAGTTCTCAGGTCAAAGTCTTCTATTTGTGCTCTGAAAAGAAAGCACGATGCTCACAGCCAGGGAAGCAGGTAAATGCAAAATGAAATGTTAGTGGGATTCACTGTGGTATTAAGTTTTGATACAATATCCAGGGTATTAGTATCATACCCCTGTAATGTTCCTGTAAACAAACCACTGCATCTCTCACCATCCTCAGAAATATCCTATAATGCTTTTTTTCCCCCTAAGTACTGGAAGATATGTTAATTTAGTTGTTTTATATCAGGTATTCCTACCACTGGGAGAGATTTGTGAAAACTGCAGCATTTTTAATGGAACATTTTCCCTGGCAAAAATAAATTGATCAAGAATGCTCTCAGTAAAGTGTTCCTGATTTCCATATTGAGAGTTTAACAAAATGTTTAAAAAATAGTAAAAATTATACCAACATAATAATTTTATAGTCTATTAAAAATGAAACATAGTGAGTTCAGTTAATGGTCTGCTGATTATTATATTTTTTGGATGAAATTAATCAAGAGAGTTCAGGTAATAAAGTTTTATATTAGTCTTTTATGACGATAGCCATGTTCTCTGTTGCTGACAGAATCGTAACTGCTGTTCACAGAGGCAGTTATAGGTTGCAGGGATGCCCATGTGCCATCCTGTATGTGTATGTCTGTACTTATGTGTAGTCCTGTTCAGAGGCTGGTAAAGAATTTTAAAAGTTGTCTACAAAAGTATAAATCCTCTCGGAAAAGTTGTGTGATAAATCCAGAGAATGTATTTAAAATTAAGAAGTCTAGAAGACTACTACCTTTAAAACCAGATGTGATGGGCCCCTATGAAATAATTTCCTACAGCTATTGTGCTGATTAGCTGTGCAGATTGCGTTACTGGTCTCTTGAACAGATGGTCTATACTTCTCTTCTAAACTCCAGAGGTACTGGATGACAGCAGTATTTAATTTTGAGACCCTTTAAAAATATAATCCTGTTTTAGATTTATTTCTTGATGAAGATTCACATATTTTTACTGCAGAGTAATACTTGTCCAAAGCTTAAATCCCTACCACTTTATTTCTGGAATGATTCACAGGCACAACTTCTGCTGCATTATACTGGTCTGGCTGCCAGCTCTGAGGGCTTTGGTTTATTTTCTGTCCGGTGACTCCTACACTCCACCCAGCTCCCTGTGAGGCTGAAGACCAAGGCAACATGAAGCAAGCTCTGATTGCAATAGCATCTTCCAGGAGAGCTCGGATACTTTCAATCTCTGCATTTATTTTCTTGGGTAAGAAAAGAACTGTTGTTTCAATGCCTGTCATGACAACTTCTGAGTAAACAGGAATAATTGCATGAACTAACTTTATGACTACAACCAGTCTTAGTAAGATACAGTCCAGCATTCAAGTGAGAGAATACAAAGCTCATTCCCATCTGTCTTTATGTAGCACGTAGTTTTGTCTGGCAGGGTGGATCATGTGTATATATTTAAGTATGTTTAAATATTTCCTGGCAGTATAACACAGGACTGTAACAACTATCAATGCTGCAAATTGCACTGAACATTTTATGAACTCAGAATTTATGTTGCTGTTTAGTTTTGTTTTGCTTTTCTTCCATGTGTTTTCTTAGAAAGGCCTTGAGCTGACAATATATCAAGCGAGTTCTAAGTTAACAACTTTACTGCCCCATTTTATATTTCTAAAAATTATGTTGGAGAATTTAGTACCTGTGAAACTCTAATAGCTGTCGGGGTAAATTCAATACCAGGAGCTATAGCAGCACAGCTAGCACACACCATGGCAGACGGATAAAGAAGCAGCAACTCCATTTGCTCAGAGGGAGTTGCATAAGTCAAACCTGAGAGCAAAAACCTGTGAGTTTCTGGTAAACATAGAGACATACCAGGCACATTCCCATATGGGCTGCAGTGCTCCTCCAAGCTCTCTGCCAGCAGCTCCCACGTGGGGAAGGATGACTATTCCCTTCCTCCCAGACAACCTTCAGAGAAGTGGCCCTCTGTATGCAGGGAACTCGAGGGTCATGAGAGAGTACAACTAATACCTCTCTCCAAACGAGTGCATAACTTGACTAGCCCAACTGCAGCCCACAGAGCATCCTTACATGTTACCTGCATGTTGGCTGTCAGCATCACTGCTTTTCTAGCACTGTTTGTCTCAATCATGCACCCGAAACAAGTGGCAGATCTGTATGTAGTATTTTTTTGCATGTCTGGGAGCATCCAGCCTTCAAAGATCTGACATAATAAAATGTTAATTCTTCCCCAATTGATTTTATTTTTTGCTGTTGGTGATGTTCTTTGCCCACTGTCTATGTGAAGGTCTAGCACTTTGCATACAGAAAGAAAGCCTGGTAGACTGTAGAGACCCATGTAGACTGATCCCGAGTGTCTGTTTGTGCATGCTTGAAGGAGCTGTATTTTTACTTCCCACTGAGCACATAATGGGACGTAAATTCCCTGACTCACCATGCAGGGAAATGGCTTACACAAAGGGTTTTCTCTTTCTCTGTCATATATTTCAACAAAGTCAGGTCTCTGCTTGCTCTTTTTACTTGATTTAGTGTTCTCTTGCCCAGGAGAAGAGGCCAGGAAGGTATGGTTATTGCATATTTTTCATTGTGGTCCGAACTAATCTCTTAGCATCCTCTCTGGATTTAATTTTTGACTGAGGTAAGACATTTGAGGAGACAGATCTGAAGGCAAGTTCCTACAAGTGAAAGCTGACCCCAGAGCCTAGGCACTCCTTAAGGAAAATCTTGATCTTCATATTCCACAGAGTTACCACTTTCCTTGCTCTGCTGTCCTGCAAGCAAGTTTCTCAGAGGGGCTGCACAGCTAGGAGCTGCAGGAGTTGTATGTTTTGTGTATTTTTTCACAGGAAGGATAAAATTCTCTCTTGCATTCCTTTTCCACTTTGTTACCAGCTTACAAGCTTTTCCTACAAATCAGTAAATTTTTATTAGGTAAATTGAAATGGTTGCTCTGCAGCAGAGGCTCTGTCTGCACTTGTAATCTGCTAGAAGTTATGTTCTAGCATCCAAATAGGTCGGGGCTTTTTTTGTAAGAAGAGAACCTCAGGGAATAGATGTGCCTGTTCATTATTTTTACAGTGGCCTTAGTGTGCTTTTTTTGCATCACTGCTGTTCTCTGTCCTTCTCCAGAGACAAGGAATATCCATTGTAAAGAGGTGACCTTGTATTGTTATTAATTAACACTTCCACATAGAAGTTAGCACCTTTCTCATAGGCTGCTTGAGGTGCAATGCAGGCAAGTTACCATCAAGTCTGTCCAAACATGGGCAGTTCCTTCCTACACCTTCTGCCAGGCCAAGCAGGAGTACATACATGCATGCATCAATTTCTGAGACAAAGGGGTATTCCTGAGGACATTAACAGGACAGTAAGTAGTATTACCAGAACATTAATCTTTAGCACAAGTCACATTTACTGGTCCTCACAGAATACCACAGGCTTCTCAACTGCAGGAAGCAGGTAGGTTGAACACTCTCCTGGGAGGTCTAAATATTGGGAGGTTCATTGGTTTTTGGTTTTTATTTTTTATATCTCCAGTACCCAGAACATTTAATTTTATCTCAGATGTTTGGGGTTTTTTATTTATTTGCTCTATCAAGCTGCATGGTTATCTCTTAACAGTAGAAAATTTAGAAATCTGTGAAATTACTTTACAATATTACTTGAGTAGTAACTTGAGTAGTAATTACTTGAGCTCTGACATGTAAGTCAGACTCTAGAGGACCGGCTATCTCAGAAATAATCTCAAGGCTGTAGCAAGAACATTACTTATTTTTCAGTATAGCTGTTCCTTGAACCTTCAGCCTGAACACATAGCGTGGATTTATAACCTCCTTGATGCTAAACCAGCGTTTTCAATATCCTCTGGAGGAGGGCCATGGATCTGCCTGCCACAGGATTGATCAAATTAGCTTTCTGATAAATAGTAGGCAGTTAGACTGCCAATAGTCTAAAGCAATACTCAGGGAACAAAATAAACTATCTGTAGAAAAGTGGTTATCCTTTATTTCATAATAATAAATGAGAAAATACTTGTGTTGAATATCAACACCTCTGGCAGTAAGGCCTTGTAAATAAAGATAAGAGGGATTAGATAAAAGGAAGACATTTTTATGATGAGGGTGGTGAGACCCTGGCACAAGTTGCCCAGAGAAGCTGCCCCCTCCTTGGCAGTGCTCAAGGCCATGTTGGCCTTGGGGCAGGGGGTTGGATCTAGATGATCTGTAAGGTCCCTTCCAACACAAGCCCTTCTGTGATTCTATGATAAAACTTTCTCAAGCATATAAAGGGCACTATCTAAGAAAAATTAAAAACACTTTTGCTGCTTCAAATACTTTTCCTCCATATTCAGTGTCGCTGTTGTGTGGCAAGAGGCCTGCTGAAGCTGGTCTAACCAGCTGACACCCGAACAGCTCCGTTAGGTTTCTCTGTGCACTGCCCATGGGAGCCATTGGAGATCCCTAATAACATTTCTTCTGGGCAATTGATTTTCCTCAAAACTTCTCTCAGGGCTTCTCAAAGACTTTGTCTGTAGAGGAGTAGCTTTTGCTTCTGGAGGCTTTACAACATAAGCCAAAAGGAGAGGCCCAACTACCTGAACCTAAAGACCAAGAAGGAAATGCTGCTGGTGCAGCCTTTAGCCCATTGAGTCTTTTGGACCTGCAGGGCCTCTCTGTCCCTGGGTGGTTGTAGGGGGCTTCTTAAGGAATCATTTCCTCAAGGCAGAGACAAGAGACTTGTCCCACAGGTACCCTTCATCCCATGAGGGAGAGACATGGTCCCAGAATGGAGGCTGCATCTAATCAGTGTCTCCCAGAACTCCATGTGGTTTGTCTTGGGGTTTAATGTTGCCTCAATTGCTCAATCAATGCTTGTGCAATTTTAAACTTTGGCTACAAGAAGTCTTCTTACTTAATGTATATTTAGACCAGGAAATAGTTCCACTTTTCTTATGGAAACAATCTTGTGGAATGGGAGTAAGTGGTCCCTATAAAGTTAGCCTTCCTAACGTGTAAAACGTATCACAAATGGATGGAAAAGTGTTTCCAGCAAGCTCCTTCAATTCCATCAGAGAAGAAAGAAGTTTTTGATTACCATACATAACCCTGAATGCTTGAGTATGGCATTTGCTAACTTCATGCCAATGAAACAACCACAAATGTACATGTAGCAACTCCTCTCACGGAAATGTCATCTCCTTCATCCACTAAGAGCCAGAAATGTTTCCATTTAAGAAAAACAGACCGTCAAGTGTTGTGGTGGCACTCACTACCACAAATAAAGATCTTTGATGAAATCACATGGATAGGTTTGTTCAAGCTTTACAGTATATAATTTTCTTGCTCCACAAATGGAAACAAAATAAATCAGTGTCAGATGTCTCTTGCAGGCTGGCATGTGTCATATTGTTTATTTAAACAGGTCAGTGATGCTTGGGATCTGCTGCACAGTTTAATTCATACTAGAAAGAGAAAATCAAAGATAAATAATTAAGCATTTGAATACTAAAATCTGGGGGGTTTTCTGGCCTTTTTTTCCCCCATGCTTGAGGGATGCAGATAGGAGTCAACGTTTGCACTGGGAGCCAGTGACTGGAGCTGAGGTATAAACAGTTTGCACTGCTAGTGCTAAGTCCCATCTAGAACTGAGCTGTTTAACAGTTCAGCCTAAATCCACTCTCTACTGCCCAGAGAATACAACAGTTACAGTCACTGAGGCCCTGAGTCACAGCAATCCTGTAACTTCTTTGGACCCAGGAACAGCGGGAGAAGGCAAAAGGTTTAGCACAGAAACTTGTCTGAATCCCATCACAAGCTGAACCTTTTAACCAGACCCAGTCTTTTTCTCCCTGTTTTGAGCAGAGACAGCACTGCCACACTGGACTTGAGCTGCTGTCCCACCCCACAAGGAGAACCTGGGAAAATGCTGAAGAGGTCTCAGCTACACAGCCGTGGAGGCAGGGCTCTGCTTGGCGGTGTAGGCTGACTTCTAGACTGTTCCTGAGAAGCTGTGTGCCCTCAGCTTTCTCCTTTGTTAATGTGAGTTTTCTCCATGGAGATGCTGAATGGCAATCTTGAAACAGGACTAGCTGCTTACCTTCTAAATGGCAATCTGCTGCAAGACATGTCTGCTGAAAATACGGTGAGAGCAGTTCCTAGGGGACAAATAATGGACCCACAATAAATCACAAGCACGGGAGATTGGAAGGAAAGCGAAACACCCTCTGTGTACACTAAGCCAGTTACTTTATTATGATAAACTGGAGCTGTAGCAGAGCTGTGAACTGTGTCAAATAAGGCACCCCACCAATCTTGAGATTTCAGCACTGCTTTTCAGTATGCTGTGCTTCAGTCAAGTGAATAAAAGCTTCGATGGCGGTGGCAGCAAAGCCAGAGCCATGAAACAGCAGTCAGTGACGTGCCCCACCAAGCCTGCAGGAGCTACAAACTTCCCAAAGAACAGGGAGGGAGGGAGCGATGGATGGGTGGATGTCCTGTCTCAAATAAATGCTCCACTGTAACTAACTCTGAGCTTCAGCATCTCTGAAGGATGTCTCTGCGAGCTGTACTTCTGCACAGATGCAGAAGAACAAAAATAGCTCTCTCATTTCTTGTTAGATGTTCATGGACAGGATATTCTTGTCCAGATTAATTAAGTCCTGCCTAATTTTAAAAAGCATGTCTCATATATCTCTTTATATAAATCTTGCCTCTGAGGCTACCACTGAGCAGCAGGACGTTTTAGCACACCACCTGCGGCCGCCTGCCTAACCACCTTCTGCGCTCGCCAAAAGCCACGGGTGGGCTCCAGACACCAACTGTCCTCATGCAGGCAGAGCAGCTGACACCACACCTCTGGCTGCACTCACAGGCACTTGGTAATGTATAGTGCTATATTAGTGGGTAAAGCCTCCAGTTAGGTTAACTTAAAGTAGCTTTTAATCTTTGCTAATGAAAATCTGCTGCTATGAGATGAAGTCTTTCTCCCGTGCTCCAAATACTTCTGCAGCTTTGTGTGCAATCCAATACCCACAGACTTGAAAGTACCTGACCAGAGAACACCACTTCTGGTGACAGTCCTGTACCAGCCCCAGGGGCTGCCCGACGTGGGGACAGTCCGAAACCTCCCTGCCCCACCTATCAAACACACAACCCGTACGTACTCGCACGAGCCCCCTGCCCAAGCCGCCAGCGGTGCAGGTGCTGTGCCTCAGGTGCTGGCACGGGGTGAGGTGTCTGTGGTCTCTCTCTCTCCTACCAGCCTTGAAGCACAGCTGTCACAGCTCAGTGCCCCAGCAGGTAGGAGCTCAACCAGAGCCTCACGTTCTTGTCTGTACAGTAGTGGAAGTTGTGCGCTGTGGGCTGGCAGGTAGGCTAATGAGAGTGGTCGTGTTTTCACTTTCCTGCTTAGCCAAAGTGGAGATGAGCCTCCAAACAAAACAATCTGCAGCCTCAAGGGACCTTTGGATTTGGCACTTGAGCTTCACTCCATAAGCATCATTTCTGCCAGCATGTCTGAGCTAGAAATAGCAAATCTGGACATGACAGCTGAGGAAAATGAGAGCAGGTTAGGAAGCAGTAATGACTGCAGTTCACTTCAGACTCCTCCATACCTGAGAGAACGGGATAATGAGTTTTGACTGGAGTGCTGTTAACGCATCTGTGCCCTTCCTTCCGCAGCCCGGAGGCTGCCTTGCCCGGGAGCGGAGCGTGGCACAGCTCTGCTGCTCCTGCAGTTTGCCTTATGCTGGAAAGATGCCTGTGCAATTTGTTAAGTGAGTTTAAAACTGCTCAGCCCTGCAGAGAGAGCAGAGTGGCCTCAGGAGGGCCAGCGTGTGCTTGGAGAGACTGTCAGCGTGGGGAGATGTCACTAGGCATGGGGAGTGACTGCAGAGAGCCCCCAGGATGGGCTTGAGCCTCCTCAGCCAACAAGTCTCTGCGTTGAAACCTGAAGTTCACTGAAGTGTCACCGTGTCCTTATGTCATACCCAGAAAGATGGTGACAGGGAGGAAACCCAACTTAAAGCTCTTCAGGAAGACACCACCTCGGCCAACGAGGCGGCACTTCTGCAGTCTCTGTCCTCGAGTCTGGAGAAAACATTTCATCAGGCCAAAAGAAGCCTCTTTAATGAGGTCCAGGGGGCATTGTGCCTCCTGCCAGCTCCTCATTAGTGAACTGACTGCACTAGGACGAGGCAGAACCCAGCAGCCGAGTACAGGCAGCTCTTGCTGCTGGGTCTGCTGCTGATTTACAAACATCAGCTGGTCTGGGTTAAGCCATTGCATATGGGGACTTGTTGGGAACTTCCTTGAAGTAAGCCCTAAAGTAAGTTACAGCTTTATGGGAAAAGGTTTAAAAATAAAACCATATGAAGAAGCATGGAGAAATAAGGGCTGGAAGAGGAACAACAGTTCTGTTTCTGTTTTGCTATAACTCACTGTCTGCATCTGGTAAATAAAAAGTAAGAAGAAGTAACTTCTAAAAGTGGAGTCAGGGGAGAAGAAAATTGAGATTAAGCCAAACTTAGCATCAAAGATTTTTGTTGATCTTAAAATAATTTACCTCCCCCCTGCCCCCCATCTGGGCAGTAGCACTTCAGGGCTTTTTCTGCCTACATTTCTGTTTCTGTAGTTGTGAGAAATTGTTATGATGGGGCAGGCAGTGGAAGTTCTCATTTAGTTCAATCTAGGGAGATGGAGTTCTCATCACTATCCCGTGGCCATGAGCATTTCAGTATTAAGTTTTCATTTTATTTTTTTTTTGTTGGTGACTCCAACAAGGACAAGGCACTGAAAAAAAAATGTTGGGTTTCAGAGCAGGCATAATCATAGCTCTGACCATTAAAATTTGCTGCATAGAAACGTGACTCTAGCACAGCTTCACTGTCCACAAACTCTAGCAGGAGTGAAAATATGATATGTCTCAACATGCAGGATTTTTGCTGAGTTTTTAGTAAGGAAATGCAGGTACAGTTTACAAGGGAGTTGACAGAGGAAAGATGGACTTGTGGTCCATGGACAATAGTGGTGGCAGACAAGGTAGGGAAGAATTGGCTTCTGTTGGGCAGGTCCAGACTTTCCCTTCCCATAGACTGATTTCCTGGCTTTCACACCCCTAGGGAAAGGCCCAGGTATATCAGCTCACAATGTCAAAAATGAATGGAAACCACTTACAACCTCTGTTCTATTCCAGTGTGTTTTGCCTCAAGATTTGGTTGGAATTTTATTCACAATCAACAAGGGTGAAAGAAAACGGTGTGGCCAGCAGGACCAGGGAGGTGATCATCCCCCTGTATTCTGCACTGGTGAGGCCTCACCTCAAGTGCTGTGTCCAGTTTTGGGCTCCTCACTTCAAGAAGGATGTTGAGGTGCTGGAGCATGTCCAGAGAAGGACAACGAGGATGGTGAAGGGTCTGGAGAACAGGCCCTACGAGGAGGCTGAGGGAGCTGGGGAAGGGTCTGGAGAACAGGCCCTACGAGGAGGCTGAGGGAGATGGGTTTGTTTAGTTTGGAAAAGAGGAGACTGAGGGGAGACCTTATTGCTCTCTACAACTACCTGAAAGGAGGTTGCAGTGAGGGGGGGATTGGCCTTTTCTCCCCAGTAACAGGTGACAGAACTCGAGGAAATGGCCTCCAGTTGTGCCAGGGAAAATTTAGGTTGGATATTAGGAAGAACTTCTTTACTGAGAGAGTCATCAAGCACTGGAACAGTCTACCCAGGGAGGTGGTGGAGTCCCCATCTCTTGAGGTGTTTAACAGACGGGTAGATGCGGTGCTTGAGGACATGGTCTAAGGGTAGACTTGGTGGCGGTGGGTTAATGGTTGGACTGGATGATCTTAGGGGTAATTTCCAGCCTTAAAAATTCTATGATTCTATGAAAACAATTTGAGAAGTTGGAAGAAACATGCTACAAATGAATTCATTCAGCAGGAAGCTGAGCACTATTTCCATAGAAGTGTAGGAGCTGAGATTGTCTTATAAGCATGAGGAAATGAAGTGTATGTTTTTTTGTGTTTTAAAAATAAGTCGCTGTATCTCCCGAATATTGCATGCAGATAGAACGTCAAGAAAGCTAAAATTATTCACACAGGCAGCAAAATATTTCACCCACAAATATCTGGAATTGATACAGCCATTGACAGCTAAATGGTGTCCATGTCCTCTTAAGGTTTGTATGGCTTAGTCATCCCATTTGTTTAACTTCTCTTGTCTAGTTATATTAAAGGTGCAGCCTATGCAGATCTGCCCAGCATGGAAGAAGAAGATGTCAGGATGTGAAGGCAGAGAGCTAAAGGAGGGAAGGTTTAGATTGGATATTGGGGAAGTTCTTCGTGGAAAGAGTGGTAAGGTGCTGGAACAGGCTGCCCAAAGAGGTGGTGGATGCTCCAACCCTGGAGGTGTTCAAGGCCAGGTTGGAAGGGGCCCTGGGCAACCTTGTCTAGATCCAGGCCTGGAGGTTGGTGGCCCTGCCTGTGGCAGGGGAGTTGGAACTCGATGATCCTTGGGGTCCTTTCCAGCCCAGCCCAGTCTGGGATTCTGTGACAGATGCCAGTGGTTTGGCTGTTTGGGTGCAGTTGCAATCCAATTCAGATTACAGCAAAACTTCTAACCAATTCTTATGGTACTGCCATTAGTATCCACCAAATGATTTACTTGTATTTGATAAGTCTAGGCACACTGCACTGCTGCAGTTCTTCACTTCTTCAAAAAATGAAACACAGCAACAAAAAATCTTCAACATTCATTCAAGGATCAGTTCAATGAGTTTGATACAACTCATCACTAGTATTTTAATTGTATTTTTCCTTATAAATATTTTTCATTATTTTATGGTAAACTTATCCTGGTCTCGATGGTGATGACATACCAGCCAGTGGTTGGGACTCTTATTTTTACCTTTTTTGTACAAGGAAGATCTATCTATTTTGTTTTTCCTTGTCATGAGGGATCTCAGGTTTGCCCCTGTGCTAGTTTGTTCATTATTATGGATGGAGATACATACATTTCAGTCTTGGATAATCCTTGGATATGGTCATTTTATTTCCTGTAGTCACAGTTCATTAGCCAACCATAGTTTTGTCCCCATATTCTATCATCTTTATTAACAATGTAGACACATGATACATTTCAGTTTTGGGCTTAAAATTCATTAAGCTTTCTACTATCCTTACTGTATAATGGTTCTGCTTCATTTTTTTTTTCCTGCTTATTTTTTCTGTTTATTAGACTAATGATCCTTTTGGGATGGATCTGTTAAATTGAATTTGAAAATGCAACCTGAACTTGTATTTTGACAAACTTCATTTTACATTATAAATTAGGTCTTTGTCCAGTGAAACTTGAATACTTTCTTTTCCAGGCTGTCTCTATTTGCCTGGGATCTGATTTAAACAAGGCTCAAAAGTTCAACAGAGCTATCACTCTGCATATATTTCTTGGAAATCTGCACTTATTATACAGCAGCAGCTGAATACATTCTTCATTTTGAAAATGAAACTCAATAGGATATTAGCAGGAGCAGGTGGCTCTGTAAAAGGCACATAGGAGCTAAAAGCTTTTTATATGCAATTGGTGGATACCATTTCATTAAGTATAAACACAAGAAAATAAGAGCAACCTTAAGTTTTTAATCTTGTTGATAGACAAGGTCATTTAAAACTTTTGCTCATCAGAATAAAGCAAAACACATTTCAAACAGAGGAGTTTTCAGAATATAAATGTGATGCTCTCATAAACAGGGAAATCTGTCCTCTCTGTTCACTAGGAAGTTAAATTTCTAATTAACATTTTTGCAAGTGTTTTGTAAAGCCTATTGTGAAAGACTAAAAGAATTGTTGGCATCACATTTGGAATGGAAATGGAGAGGTACAAGCTATATTATAGAAGCTGATGTTATGTCAATTTTGTGTACTCGATAAAATTTTTTTTAAAAAAATGTAGTTCTCTTGCTAAAAAAAATACCTTGTCTAGATTTATAAATGAAAACATAAAAAGGATAGATTTTTTTTTCCCAGAGGAGTAATACAAGTCATAAAAATAAATTACTATTTGTAAAAATTGATCATTCAAAAATAGTGTCAGAATAGACTTGGTACTTCGGTTTGAAATGCCTTATGCCAGAATCCTGTCAGCTGTGGAGGTACTGTTTAATTTGATACCTGCAAAAGCCTGATGATGATGAATAGACAGACAAGTTTTCAGTTTGTGAATGCACTGGGAAGTGAGACAGTTGTAAACAGAAACACCAGAATGAGTCTCTTTTTACTAAAAATACTGTTTAGTCTTTCCAGTATTTGCTTACAGCTGCTGAATGTTGGCTAAGGACCTATGAGTCTTATCCTTGAGTGACCTCTCAAGGATTGTGGTGGCCCTTGCCAGTGTCCTCAAGCCAGTGTACAAAGTAAGTTGTGTATTCAAGATCTGGGCCTTCTCTTTGGTACCAAGAGCTACCAGAGTAATGCCTTAGCAAAGTAACTCATTGGCAGAGTTGTGAGGACTTTGCTCATGGTACCTGGATGACTGCCTGATTCTTACATAGACACAGGATCATATAAAATAATTTCTGAGACTGCTGCATGTTTTGTTATTTGCTTGAGGTATGCATAAACACACCTGGCATTCTCCTTGAGGAATTTTTTGTTTATGGTGCTGATGATCTGCTGTGGTAGATACTAAAATAACAAACCAAAAAATAAGTCCTTATAAACAAGGTTTCCAAGAGCAGGCCAGTAGAATAGTCAGTTCCTGAGCTAAGCTAAAAGCATCCTGACACAGTGTGTAGCAGAAGAAGCTACAGAAAGAGTGGTGTATGAACTCAGTGACATTAAAAGAGACAAAAGGGCTGTGATCTGCTTTTGGTTCTCTGTCCTTAGAAAGACTTTTCCCGCGTTCCAACACCGTGTTATTTCTTATGCTATACCTGAGGCGATGGGACATTCATCTGGTCTTAACAACTGGGCTTCAGTCCCAGTGCTGACATCCACTTTCTGTGAGCCAGAGTAAGCAAATTGAATGCATCTAAATCCAGGGTCATCAGACTATAAACTGGTGAATATTAGCTTTATTGGCATCACGGAGAGCTTTTCGCTTTTCAGCTTCATGAAAAATATGATATAAAAATTTGTCATATTTATGCTAAAGACATAAGGACTTCAGGCATCTAGATTGGCCATAGAATAAGTCAGCATAAAGGTAATCACATTCCTTTCTTTCAGAAACTTTCATTAACCCTCTTGGAACTTGTGGAACTTCATTAACCTAACTGGAACCTCTCCTGCTCTTTTACTTAATATCACATCAGAAACCTTTCTGGTCTGTATGGTAAAGAGCAGCAAAGACCATCCATTTTCACCACCAGCTTTTTCATGTACACATGAGCCTTCTTCAGGTTTATGTAATGATTCCCATTCAATTTTTGTTATTTGAAGCCTGGTCTGCCCAGTTTTTTTCTGTCTTTCTTAGCTGTTTGTTTGACTCCAGTCTGCTGACCTGTACCTCAGTGTGTATTTTTTCTGCACCACTGAGTGCACTGGGCTCAGGAGCTGATGCATCAGCTTTTACAGAAATATCTTTATTTCCTCCTAGCCCTTTTCTGGTTTGTCGTTATCACGTAGTGTTGCTTATGGTTAATCACATATGACAGTAGAGTTATCAAGGAGAAATATTAACTAGCCTATTGCCTGCTCATGCATATACTAATTATATAGAACATGGGGACCTTTTACATAACAGTTATGCTTCTCTAATGCCTGTTCAGCACTGCAGAGGGAGTGGAGAGAAAGTAATTTCTCAACTTGGGGGTTGGACTCGATGATCTCTCGAGGTCCCTTCCAACCCCTATGACTCTGTGATTCTGTGTAATTTACAGAGTGGTGGATTTCTTAGGACAGATTTTAGGTTGCCATGCTTTCAGTCACAATGCCTCAAGGACTTGGAAGAGATTTTCCATCTTTTAGGGATCAAGGGACAGCTGCAATGATAGATTTTGAAATTTTATAAAAAAATGTTGTGCTCCAAAGCAGCCTGGAAGATATTCTCTGCGTGCTGGGGTTAGCAACATCACTGGGCTGTGTTGGCAGCCTGGCTGGTTGGATGCATCCATAGTTGGGTGGTGATTCAGGCTATGTGCATTGGAATTATTGGCATGAATACTTTGTTCAGGTACAGTTGGGGCAATGGGTTTGGGCCTGATCAGATCAAAGGACTTAAAAGAAAGATTAGCTTAAGCCCAAGTTTAATGATTCAGAGTACCAAGATGATGGGGAATGTATCTTTCAGAAATATTGGTCTAGAAGCAGATTGTAGATAAGCCATGTAAAAAAAAAATGTAGTTGGGAAGCAAGAAAGTCAGTAACTTGAGGTTTCACTATGACATTGAATCCTGAGGCAAAAGACAAGGCAAAAAAATGGAAGAGGTTCTTTCCTGAGAGGGTGATTTAGCACCAGAACAGGCTCCCCAGGGAAGTGATCACAGCACTGACAGTCTGTGGCACTGGTCACAGGCTGAGGTCAAGAAACATCTGGATGATGTGCTCAGTCCCATGCTCTGTGGTAGATATGGTTGTCTGGCCCTGTATGAAGCCAGGAGTTGGAATGGATGATCCTTATGAATCCCTTCCAACTCAGGAGATTCTATGATTCTAGGAAATATCTTTGGCAGTTTCTGATCCATCATGGAGAAAAGACACCCTTAAGAAGAAAGCTTGGATCATGGAGGTTATTGCATCAGGAACAAACTGTAGGATTACAGAAAAAGAGATGAAAAGACACATGGTTCATAGCACATGCAGTGATCAAACTAAAGGTAGCAGATCAGTCTGAAGGACATTTCTGTCACTGAGCATCTCAACCAACCAGCTCTTTGGAATATCTCCCCAGCATAAAGTGTACATCTCACTGGAGCAGGAACTGTAAGGTATGAGCCCTGTTGGAGTGGAGTGCCAATCAGGTCAGTGGTGGCTAATGACAGAGAAAGAAAGAGAGTGAGATGTCCCTTTCAAACAGAACTGAGGGGAGCCTGACAACCCTCTCTTATAAAAGTAGCCATTTTGATTACGTGTAAGTATAGAATAATAATAGCAGCATTTTTAATAGATAACCTATTAATTGATTGGATAAATGTTGGGGTTGTTTTCAATGATTCACAAATAGTGCAATGATAATATCACTGTTTCTTGATTTTTCTTCTTTATTCTAACTTTTGCATCAGAATTTATATCTACACAGGAACATTATAAAAAGCAGCAGAACAGCTAAACTACTTACTTACCTTTCATTTGTTTTTGTTTCGATTTACTCCCTGCACCAGTGAAGCTGTCAGTCAGAAATGTGTAATAGCACCTTCTAGGCTTAACTAGCCCAGAACAGCAAACAATTCACAGTGAGCCTAGAGGAGATGACTGCTTTAGGTTCAGATTGCTACCAAACAGATTAAAAAATAGCCTGACAGCTAAGGGTCTGTAATTCTTCTTTGTCACAGCTCTTATCTACTTTTCCACCTTGTTTTCTATTTCTTTTAGAGAAACTTTTCTTTCTTAGACTTCCTTGGTTCTTTTTCTGCCAGTGAGGAGGATTATTGTGCTGGTCTTCAGTAGATTATCTATTAAACACTGCAGAGAGACTTGGACTTTCTCACTATGTTAGTTTAGCTATTTCAACAAGCAGACTGACTTTGTTTGAAGTATTATGTCACTCAAAGTCCTAAATATGTATTATTATCAAAACTCTATGAGAGCTGTTTGTCTCGCCCCTCTGTTCGAGTCTGAAACATTTTAGACCAGTGCTGAGCCATGTGAATTAGTTCATTTTTTTCATGTTTTGGGATCTTTATAATCTTAGGGTACTCTGAGCTGTCAATGAAGTAAGCTGACAAGAAGATCAGAATGGCTAAATGATTTGGCAGGCTCATCACAGAGATGGAAACAGCAAAGCAATAGTAACAACCGAAGGAAACTGTGCTGAGTGTCTTAGTCTGTGGACACAAAAGGTTTCTTTTCATTCTTGGAAACAAAAGTTTCTTTTGGCATTCCAGATTCAATGTACTCCTCAGGGATTTGCTGAATTGGATCCTGTGTCTGTGGGGATGTATCTACTATGATGTCCCCTTTAGAAAACTGTTACTTCCCTATTACATCTTTATTTTGATACTTAACTTCTTTTTAAAGCAAATTGTTTAGGCACTGGTGTAAGGCTAGATGAAGGCTTAGCTATCTAAAAATAGTGTCAGTGTTTATTAAGCAGTTGGCAAGATGTTTATTTTTTCCTATAAAAGAATATATTTCTTTTTGGTCCAAACACTTGTGCATGCATTCAATTTTAACAGCTTTTCATACTGGTGTCTCAAAACATTTTTAAAGTATGTTTTTATTAGACTTTGGGGTAACTGGAGTCCCTTCTCGTGTTTACACACACATGGCACGAACAGTGTATTTGTTTTGAAGTACTTAAAAAGAAGCAGGGTTTGGAATGGTACAGTCAGTGGCAGCCCGTAAATGCTGTCAGCATCGTGTGAGTAAGGCTGCAAGACATAGTGCCAGAGAGGGTGTGACTTGGCAAGCTGAGCCTATGGCCAAGTAGGGGCTCGTGGAGTGCTCTGAGTGATGTGGGGCCTGTGTGATGCCTTAAAATGATCTTCTTCTTCCTTCCAGTCAACATGCCATCATATAGAAAGACCAGGGATTGCCTTCAAAAGAAAATATTATGTCTCTGTTTTCCTTACAGAGAAGATGTTTCTCATGTATTTCAAACTCTGTGAGACACAGCACACCGTCTCAGCTCACCATCTGCTAACCTGCCATGGAGCTACTGGGACTCACAAGTGACAGAGAACGTGCTGATATTTCGGTACTTCAGCAAAAAATGTATATACTGTTATACTGTTGGTGATACTGTGCCCATTAAAGGGGAGGTGGTGATCACTGCCCAACTACTGGTTCCTCTGTGAACCTTTAGGAGCAGCGGGCGCTGTGCTCCAAGAACATGTATGGCTTGAGCTACATCAAATCCAAAATGGGCAGGAGGGAACTAAACTGAAACTTTGCCAACCAGGGAATATTCTGTCCATCTGCAAACTAGTTTCAGTTGTCTTAACATAGGATTGGTTTAGTCATACTTTTGAGAAACATTACAATTTTAGGGTTTTATCATTAAAAAAAACCCATAAAAAATAACCAAGTTTTCCCATTGACTTTGTTTTCCTAATTTTGTCACTGTTCAATTAGGTGACAGTAGAAAATGTCATCTCTCCCAGGCACCTTTCTGGAGGACCATCTTTCCTTCCCCTTGGTTTCTCTGATCTAATTAGTTAGACTTTAAAGTGGTGGGAGCCTGACTGCCTCCTACTGCATGGCCACGGCTTTGTGCACAGGTCTGTAGCATCACCTGGAGCCCTCTGCCAAGACATAGTGTTAGCTATTGTATTTCTTGTAACAGAATTAATTAGCTGAACCCTGAATGTGAATTCCTGTTAGAGAGGGAATCCACAGAAGACTTAAACTTTTGAGATAAAATCGTAATTGAATTTTAATTTATTTTAATTGTATTTTTGTAAGCCTACAGCAGGTCACTTCTGTCCAATTTCTATTAAAAAAAAAGTTTTTAAAATTTAGATGATTAGGTAAAAAAAAATTATTATTAAGAACAAGCATTTGACAAAGTTGTAACCAGCTTGATGAGATCTGTGCAATGCAACACAGCTTTCTCGGTGTCACTCATTTGCCCCTTTACTTTTACTGACATATAAGGCTCAGGATTTTCTATAGTTTTCAAAAGACTCATGGACAGTCAGAGTGAGACTGACTTAAAGCACTTCAAAGCAACACTGTGGTGGACTACAATGCTGGCACACTGAAATGGACTGTAATTGTAGAGTTTGTTGCAGCAAAAAGGGGAAATGATAGGAAAAATAATATCAGGTGAACAATACAGAACATAAAACTTCATCATCCAATTCAGCATTCAGTTTCTGGTTTGCAACACCAGTACTTGTTGGCTGCATGCTGACTAACCCTCTTTTGACACAGTTTCCAGGTTTGCATGTTATCAGCACGTGTGTTACAGAGCCTTCCAGATGATGGGATTAGCTGGGGTGTAATTGTGTGCAAAAACTAATGAAAAAAGACCCCCAAACCACCCACTTTTCACTGGCCCCTTAAGGTGCTGGGAATGTTTTTGCTGGAGCTTTTCTGAAATCCTCTATGAGAAGACAACCTTTGGTGAAACTAGAGACAAGGGGCTGGGACAGTCACAGTCTCCATTCAGGATAATAACAGTTCAAAGCAGTCTCCCAGAGCTCTTCTTTTGCTTCTTTTCCAGTGATGATACAGCCAGCCATGGCTATTGTAGGAGCCATTGTATCAATCTACACTTTGAGTAAAGTAGTGTCTGCTTTTGCCAAGTAGCAAAAATAAGTGTAATTTTAAAATATGTAAGTGATGAGGAGGGAGGCATACATGGAGTGTTTCACCAGGCTTCAGCAGCCTTGGCTGAGAGCTCCAGCCCTGGCCTCATCAATCAATCAATCAATCAATCAATCAATCAGGCTTGTTACCTTTGGGCAGGCTGAGATTCTCTGAACAGCAGCAACACCTTTCACGAGGGAACAGCACAATAATGGTGACTTGTGATTGTTTGTGAGAACATTTTCATAAAGGTTCTCTACACCAGTTTAGCTTGGTTAAAATTTAGTAAGAATAACACTAACACTATCATACCAATACTCCCATTACTCAGGTAAATGAGGGCCAAGATCTGGATTTGCTATCTAATTACACTTCATTATCTCTCCTTCATTAGCTCTCAGGACAATATATCACTCTGACAGGGTCAGAAACCACAAATGTCTGCTCTGCTTTGTCCCTCACGCACTTTGTCCTGAAAGTATGTGTGTGCTCTGGCTCAGTTTACTCACTCTGCACAAGCCAAGAGCATCCCTACATTGTGATGCTCCACAGTGTGATACCTGAGATGTGCAAGGCCTGCTTGTTCCCTACCAGGAGCTCCAGACACCTACATTTTCATAAGACTGGGAGGGAAAAACAACCCAGTTGGGGCACAAACACAATTAAATAATAAGACCCATTAAGAAACACGTGCCATGCAAAAATACATCTCAGTTTTGTTGATACTATTAGTATCAACAAAACTGAGATGTAAACAATCAGTGCTATTGCAATGCTAAGGGATGCTGTTTTTCCTGGTCAGTTATGCAGGAAGCTTCACATATCACTCATGGCTTTCAGTACATGCTGTGAACTGCAGGCTGCTTGCAGGTTGTTGTGAACTGTAGGCTACTTGAGCCAGTGGAGGAAGTTTACCCCAATTTGGCCAGTTTGGAAGGAATTGGAGGGGGTTTCCACCAGTAGCATCTTCTCTATAAACAGTGTCTTACTGAACAGACCAGTTCAGGTTGTTCCATTACATTTAACCCTTTTCAGCTACAAGCATTTGATTGATAACAGTAATGAAGGTGATTTAAAAAGAGCTCCCTCCAAACCAAGCATTACTCGTCATCAAAGTTCTGTAATGCCCAGAGGAGAGGATTGAAACCAACCAACCCACAAGTAGGTAGGTCCCTGCATATTTCCTCTCCTAGTTTTACAGACTGGTAGGTAGAAGCTGCTGTGCCACCTTACCACCTGGGAAGCTCACATCCCATAGTAGTTTTTAAGCCAGTGATCTTCATTTAAGATTGAGAAGAATATTTCCAGACTAACTAGACTGAGGCCACGGATATTTCTGAACTAAACAAGCTTTGAAATCTGACCATGGAACAACATATGACAAAACAAATACTGAGATGCCCATGCTAGCTAATGAAGTGAATTAGTGAAATTGCCAGGTCTCCCAACCAATATAATATCCCAATCAGTATAATATCTGCTTAGTGACTGGTTCTCCTTTCCCAAGGAAACTGCTCAGTGGGCATGTGAGAGAGGCATGATCTCAGGACAATGTGAAGAATGACAATAGAGGTTGGCTTTGTCTTTATTAAGTAGTGGAGAACTAATAAAAAAGATAAATTTTTGCTTTTTTTTCAGGCATTAAAAGGCATTCACAAAAGTTAAAACTTCAGTAATTAAAAGACCATAGCTTTTTTTGATATCCTTTTGATGATAGCTTTTCTTAGCAAACAAAAGGAAAGAAGAATTTTAGAGCTATGGAGGAACAACGAGGGAAGACGGAGCACCATATCTGGAGAGTGAGAAAGTGGAAGGGTGATAAAAGAAAGCAAAAGGTAAGAAATGGGGATAGTCATAAATGTTCATCTTGTCTGCAATAATCCCAGAAGCAATTATTTTGCAGATTAATAATAATCTTTATTTCGAACATAAAGCTTCATTTTTCAGAGTTGCCATGTCACCCATTTTATTAAGCTATCCTTTTTTTTTCCTGTTTATGGAGCAAATATTGCTTCATCTAAAACCCTGCAGCGTTTGCCAGAGCAGCAGAAGCTGCTTCCAGATAGTGTAATTTTCCTGTGGAAAACGTGCATTTCACGATGCACAAACCACTCGGTGGGAGACTGTGTCCATAACACAAGGTGGGAGCAAATACCGGCCTGGGTTGGACCAGAGCGGGACAAAAGCATGTTGGTGGCGACTGTGAGCATGTCAGGACTTAAGTAAGTGTGACATCATTTGGTATTGCACTGAAATAGGAGTTTGCTGGAGCAGTTTTATTCTTTGATACTGAGTAAAATCTCAGGGGCTGGTTCAGTTTTCAGGCAGAAATTTATTGGAGGCTCGTTACACAACTCAAGCTTTATCAGGCCCTCAGATAAGGAATCTGACTTACAAAAGGGTGTAAATGTGAAACAATTATGATTTGTAATTGGTGGCAGTCTTCATTTTCACTGTGATGTAATTCCTGAAACCAGAGTATCTTTAAAATTACTGTTCTTTGCTGTGGGATTTAAAAGTTTCACACAACAAGAGATCAAAAGAGCTACACCATTAAGTTAAAACTATAGTAGCTTCCTTCCAAACTGAGAAGTGGTTATTACCAAAGTTTTACAATGATGGCTGGAGCAAAGGTTTAAAATCAATCAGAACTCATATATTTAGGTCCTTACAAACAGCTGCAAATTTCATCTGTATGAAGCCTGGTTCACAGGAGTAGGAAACCCAGACTCCTGTACCCTAGGTCTGTACTCTACCTGCTGGTATCTAAAGCTATGCTTATTTAATCAACACATTTAAACTGAAAACTACTGGCTCCATAAATTATATAATTGGTTCTGAAAACATATGTCACAGATAAAAAAAAACCAGCATTAGCTTCTTTCTCCTGTGTTTGCTTTCTGTGTCCTTTTTGAGTGATGCACATTTTGAAGCACACATGAGTGCTGGGTATTTTACCATGATGGTCTATTATTAACTTTAAGGTCCAAAATGTCAATATAAGGCCCAAAAATGGCAACATTAACATTATATTAAGAGGGTATGTTTAGAGTTTTGGAGTCCTCATTTTTATACAAACCATAATGGTATTGGACACGGTGCTTTTGATCTAACTGCATGTGGTTTACCATTTGGTTACATACTGTCATCTTTGCTCCAGGGGCAGAGAACAGACTGTGTATGACCTCACTGCAGGAGCAGTTATTGCTAAGGTCATAAAATGAAGGGACCTTTCCAGCAGGACACGCAGAGCACACGCACAAGGGTACACCGCAACGTGTTTTGCTTCTGCAGAAGGAACGAATCATTTGCAAAGAAAGCCACACCATATATTTTCAGAACTGGGTTAAATGTGCTTTATGCACACACACACATAAAAAGACCAAATGTCAAAATAATATAAATGCAGTGCATGGCTTTTAACACAGAAATGAGATCAGATGAAGAAGTATTTTGGAGAAAAACGGTGAAATCTTCTAAGTTGGAACGGAATGGTGACTCTGTGCCAGCTTGACATGTGATGTGTATTTCTGCACAGATATTTCTTTGATAGATATAAAATGCCATTTTTCACACCTTATTTAAAAGATTCCACTGTGTATAAAATGATTCTGTTTTAAGTGGAAAATGGCTTAAAATGCACCCTTGACTTTTCTCCTGGAGCAATGACTTCTGCAGACGTCAAAATGTTGTCATATACCCCTGTGCTTCCACATCCCAAAGGCAGCTCAGGAACCATGCCGCCGTTCAACAGCCTTTGAAGCCATTATGAGTTCTTCCACTCACTTCAAGACATTTGGGGTTGCAACCAAAATCTCATTCTAATGTGAACTACATTCATACCTCATTGTTTTTTTCCCCCAATACCAATCAGAACTCAAACTGTAGAACAGATTTCTTTTCTTACAGCTCACTACTCCAAGCTGAATATTTCCATCTCTTTTTGGCTTGCTCTCGGTATTTTCTGACATGCATTCAGACACCATTATAAAGTCCACCAACCTCCTCAGGAAAATGCCAAAATCAGCCAGGATTTCTTTCCTCCAGGGGATATAAATGTGGCAATATTCACTACGCACCCAGACTTGGAAAAAACATTTGGGCTTCTGTGGTCGTTAACTTTTATATTTGGAAAATCATGGAATGAATACACTTCTGTCTCCTGTGAAATTTCCAACTGTAAGCCTACTGTATAGCAAAACAGGTATAATAAATAGTTTCCTGTAGAACACTGAGCCACAGTACTGTTAACATACATTATAGCTTGTGAGTTACTGCCATACTGCTCACTGGGCTCTCTGGTGTGAGAACCCACAATGGAAAAACTCCTTACCCCGTTCAGCAGAGGAGGCAAAGTCTTTCCTTAAGGCTGTTGTGCAGCACGACTTGGAATAGGGCAACATATGCTACTTTCAGTTTTCTAGGGGTTTGATGATATAAGAATCTCCTCTATTTACAAGAACAACAAGAGAAAACCTCAAGCTTTTAGACTTTTAGTCAAAAAAATGCACCAAAAGCTATAAATAACAATAAAAACATTGACATGTCTGCTCAAGCCTGTTGAACTCCAAAAATATCTTTCAAAGCTAATGTTTTAGGGAAATTCCTGCTATTATAGTGAACCTGTGTGTTTTTAAACCAATACTGTCTTCTCTGTTTGATCTTGAAAAATCTGGGTAAATACTGGCATATTTCTTTTTTTTTTTCTAGCTCTTGCTGCCTTTTTTTTTTTTTCTTCAAGGGCAAATCTGAAGATGAATTGAAGTTAGACATGAAAGGAATGAGGTTTGTGGAGACCATTTTATCTCATTAAATAACCATTTAATTCTTCTGTTTTTTTAAATTGGAAATTAACAAAAAGACATGAGTGGGAGAAATGTTTGAACGATTACTTTCCAGGACAATCAACATAAAAAGGGTTGGGAGGAGGGAAGCTTTGAAACACTTGTGGGTGTGGGGTTTTTTACACATAATGCATTTTTTAAAAGTTTCTTTTTTCCTGTTTGTATATGTTCCTAACTTTTGCTTTGTTTTGACTATAGAAAAAAAAAATAACCTATGATTACTTGTTTTTTTAAAAGAACCTCCAAAACCNTGGTCTTTTTCTGCCATTTGTAGCCTTGGCCATGGCATGGCTTCTGTACAAAATACTGTGAGGGGACTCTGGAGAACTTTACTTTGATATTTCTTCAACAATAAGAAAGAAATACTGGATTTATTATCCTATAATTCTGAAACCTGCTTGAACATGCCCTGGCATAATTTATTTTGTTCCAGTTAACATGTGGAGCTATTTGCATTATACTGCTTATTAATTTAGCTGTCAGCACTGTAGGTGGGTTTCCATTTTCCACCGTGTGCCTGAGTAATGAGTTGCTAGAAGACAGTTACTTTGGGAACACAGAAAAAAGTGATCTACAGTACCCATAAAAAAACCCCTGTCTTACCTACAGGTATCGATATTTCACTGCACACTTCAATCCCTACTAATTAATCACTTGTGAAAATCAAATGCTTTCGTTGAGCTGGCAAGGGCTAGAAGTGCCATACATATTGCACTCTGCAGTGGTGGGGAAGTAACAGTCCATCACTCAGTCAGAAACCCATTGTCCTCAATATGTGGGTCTTAACACCCTGCATAGAGTTCCTGGCCCAGAATGTGGGTATCTGCAAATGATAGATAGCAGAAATAGAGAACAGAAAAGTGGGCTGTGAGGATCACACTTCCTGAAATGGAAATAAAGATGGTAATTCTTAGTGAAAGGAAAACCCAACCCTCCAAGCCCCTCAGTGTTGCCAGTACTGCAATGAACCCTTTGGCTGCTAATGGAGGTTGAACAGAACCAAAAGAGTTGTTGTCTTTGCAAAGATTTAATTTTCAATATTAGTTAGGAGTACAAAGTTAAGTATATGCATTTTGCTGGTCTGAGTGGCATTATGTTGCCATTTCTTTGCTGGGATTGTCATTTGTTGTCTGTGGACACAGCGCTTAGTGCACATACAATGCTGGTCCTGCTTGGGCAGGGCCGTTATACAAATCAATAAGCATTCACCCAGACTGAAATTTTTGTAGCAACAGCTTGAAATAGGACAACAAAAGCAATGAAATAATACATCTTTCCCTGAAGGTTTGGAGAGTTTTCTACTTCAGATTTCATTTTAGATGACATTTTAGAGGCCCAGAAAATTGCAGGACAAAGGTTCCTACTTTTCATGTGGGTTTTGTTGTGGTTTTGCTTTTGAAATAGGTATTCTGAACAACACAAAGCATATTTGCTAAAGCTCTATGTGGCCAACAGAGCCCTACAGGATATTCAGATTCTTCCCATAACTACATGACTTCCCGGTAAGTCTTCTATATAAACATCTCTGTGTTTGGAAAAGCATTTATTTTGGTCTTCTGTATGCTCTGCCTTTGTGCTGCTTGCATGACTGAAAAACTTCCCTGAACGAAGCAAATTACAAAGTGTCACTGGAATGGCCAAATTCCATGGAAGAGGCCCCCAAATAACAGACTTTTAGAACAACCACAAAACATTGACAAAAAAAAATGACACAACAGCGGTACCATTTCTATTCCAGACTAAGCCCAACTGTACTAAGGAAAGAAGGTGGAAAGCAGAGAAGTGCAACAGATAACTCTGCCATCATGCAACCTCTCAGCATCAAACCCTGCCCTTTACATCTGGTACCTGTTAAACAAAAACTGTTCTCTGGTTGAGATTAGGAGGGAGCCAAAGTTGCAAAGTTGTTGAGTTAAAACTGGTAATTGAGAATGGACAGTCTGGGGCAGGGAAGCTCACTTACCTGTGCTTGCTCATGTACAGAGAATGGTGCAGACCAAGGCTGTTTGCAAGAACTCACTGCTCCTCCTCAAGCCTGAAGACTTTCTCTTTGTGTGGGTTTGAGGTCTCTTACAAAACCTTATCAGTCTAACCACAGCGAGCACTGAGAGACCTGTGAGAAAAATGACATCTCCTAAAAAACCCTCTTAGAGAGACAATAATAGGAATGACTTTGTGTATTAAACTACATTTGACAAACAAAATAGTAATCATGCAAGTAAAGAGAATTTTTAAATTTTCAAAGAAATACTATTTGAAATTCAGCTGGATGCTGGGCTCTCTCATTTTGTTTAGCTGGCTGAAAAATGCAAACTGTACACTGAAAAGATATGACATGCTGAACAGTTGCTTGATTTCACTTTGCCTTATCAAAAGATCAAACTAAGCTAGAATTGTGTTTTATGAGAGAGATTTGTGACTAGTTTCAGACATATCAGTGCTTTTTGGTAATGCTTGTGATAATTTATGCAAAACCATCACAGGCTCCATAGCAGAAAGCATTGGAAGCTGTGCAGTAGAGAGTCCCAGACAACATGCAGACATAGTAGCCCCATGTGCCTACATCACCCAGAGAAAGATGTCCATGGGTATCCAGAAATTATAAGTGGGACAACAACAAAGGGCTGTGGTTTCCTTGGTGATGCTGAGACTCGTTTACCTTATGTGATGGATGGCTTTCATTATGATCCAAGAGAGAGAAAAGAATCCAAAGAATAGCCTTGAGCTCCATTCTGAGGTATCCAAACACACAGTAAACAAATGCTCTCTGTGTCTAATTTGAAATAGGTTTCACTGGATTCAGCATAAGTGTACAACTAAGAAATGCCATACCTCACTAGACCACTTCCAGGAAATTTCTAAAGCTCATATTCCTATGACATAATTTCCACAAAAAATTTACACAGATGAAGCTAATGGATGCTCTACTCACATATTTTCACTTAACAATAAATTGCAGCAAGGGGGTATGGCTTTTTTATTTCATACCCCAATAAAAAAAATAATGGCTTAGCTGTAGAGGTTTATTTTTAACAATGAAATGTAATACAAGTGGGTTTGTTAAAAATATCTGCCAAGTGGACTGGCTAAAAATGATCCAATTATAGCACTAACTGCTTTACATTTGTCAAAGGTGTGACCTGCTTGTGTCACAAACCCTGCACAGGACAGGTGGTGGCCCTGGCATGGCCCCTGCAGTGTGGCCTAGTGTCAGAAAGAAAACCCATCCTTATAGGGTTTTTTTTGTTCTTACTTAGAACTGAACCATGGACTGCCTATAACTTCAGTATCAAGACCAATGTCCATTTATCCTTTTTGGAGGCCTACTGGTTGGGTGGCTTTGCATCAGGTATGAGCTGTAACTTGAACATCTGAGTTATGGAAGGGATTAATCTGTGGGTATCAACTACTGTCTGTATGTCAGCTTGTGTCAGTCTGTCTGAAAATGTGCATGTTAGTAAAGTGAATAATGTCAAGAGTATAAGTTTTCAGTATCTTTTTCTTTCTCAAAGCAATTCACAAAAAAAATCACATTCTGTCCATGGTTATTTCCAGGCTCTTTTACTATGGTGTAAGGTAACACAGCCTCATGCTGTTGCAGAATAATGATGCTCAGGCAGCCAGTTAGGTTCCAAGAGTGTTATAACTGTGATATATATTCAGTATTTTCATTACTTACTTACTTTGTAATTCACTAAAATATCTTTAACCACACTTCAGACACAATCTTAGAGATTACCCTTTGATTAGTTTATCATTTAACCTTGTGTTGCTTGTTACTGATACTCTCCAAATAACCACAGAAAGGGCTGTTTTGTTATGTGAAGATGTTGAAAGGTTTACTGCATGATTTTACCTTTGTTCTTTGTAATGCAGATGGGTACATAAGTCTGCATGGCCAGGATTAAGGATATAGCAATTGCACAGCACCTGTCTGGCTTCCCTGCACCCATGGCACACCCAAAGGTCACAGTCACACATGTAAGCCCAAGCAGAGGCACAAAAACTTGCAGTCTAAGACAGCTACAACTTCTGCTGAAGAAATGGGACCTGTAAGTGCTGTGTATACTGTATATACCTCTTAAGCTCTGTCTAAAATGACAAACTGAAACACTGTGGTGTGACAATAAGGCATGTGTATGAAACTGAAGGATCTGGAGTAAGCAAGCTATACAATTCTCTCTTCTGTCTTTAAAATCTATGAATTTCTCTGATGCTCAAAAAATGATGAACTGGCAGCCATCCACTGGAATGGTGAGGGAAGGACTCGAAGAGGACTGAAGAACTGCATGTTGCAGCTGAAGAGCAGCAGAGCTGAGGACAGCCCTGAAGGTAAGTAAAGCTGTGCCCATTCTGGTTGCTCTTTTCAAGAAGCCTGAACCAGACCTTGTCACTCATGGGCACCAGCTGCCTTCCACCACCTTCTTGGAGAGCCAGGCTGGAGACACAACCCCGTTAAAAGTAGCAGAATTTTTTCAACAGTTGGCAACTGGTCTCAAGTGGTGTCCCCCAGGGCTCAGTACTGGGGCCAGTTTAAAGTCAGTTATCTGGGCGAGGGGATTGAGTGTGTCCTCAGACATGGCATGAGGAAGGTCTCAGTAATAACAGACTGAGGGGAGACAATGGGGAGATTATGCCATTGAAAACACAACAGATGTAGCTCAGCTTGAACTAGCAATGAAGCTTCGTCCTGCAAATGTCTCTGCCCACTTCAGAAGACCCTGTGCACTCACAGACTCCTAAGGCACATAGGCTTTGCAAGGTAAAAGTTTGTTCAAGAGCAGAGAGAAATAGATGTGTAAGAAAGACAAAAGCTGTGTGTGAGAACAACATAAGCAAAAAAACCTCCAATACATCTCATCTCAACCACCAAGGGATGGTAGAGAGTAACTTGGCAAGAACTAATGTAGACCCACATTTATCATACAGGTAATGTCCTTTGGCAAACTACAGTAAGGTGATGCAGAAGTTTTCTGGACTGGACCTAATTTTATACCAATTTTCAGTTTGTTTAATTTTGACCTCGGTGTAGGAACGTCAGAGGAGGACACTACTTAAGAAGCCCAATTTTCTGTATGATATTCATCCACTAAAAACCAGCATGATTTTTTTATGAGTCTTTACATGCTTGTATCTTTCCTTTATCAAACTTTATTTTAATATTTGTCACTCTCAAAAAGCTGTTCTTAGCATATTTGCAAAAGATCTGTGCAGAACATTATGCAGTACAAATATCTTCCAAGGCAGCTGATAAAAAAAACCTAGCTTACCTAGAAATAATATTCTTTTTACTTCTATTTCAACAGTCCATTCCTAATTCCACTGCTTTTGTGAAATATATTACCATGCAGTTATATTTTGACAGCTCTTCTGCAGCTGAATAGAGAATAATTAAAAAGAACAGCAATTAACCTGTCTTAGGAAAAGCATTGTAATGTAACTGCTGCTTCAGGGAAATTTATGTTGTAAAATCAAAAGGATACATGTGGAGCAAAAAAATGTTTAAGGGAAGCTGCCAGTCAAATTATGTTCAGGCAAGTTCAGTACAGTTGATTTACTGTTCCAATCACAGTTTTGAGGAATATGTTAGGAGCATTTAGGAGAGATAAATATAGAGCATATAAGATGGAATAAACCCAAAATTTCAATTTAGGATTAGAAAAATTAAGCAGACTGAAAAAATATATTTACTTATAGAAAATGAAAACAAGGCTAATGTAATTATACTTAGTTATATTTATGGAAGTCTGGATTTTTATCCTTTTTACTGAAGACATTGCTTCATTCACTGAGGCATATTGGTAAAAGATTTAAAAATGGCTAAACTAGGTAAGATCAAAGTTCCTAATATGTTTTCTTGAGCAATGACCAAAGGCAGGTGTCTAGGTCAGAGAAAACATAAGATCAGAAACAAGCTGTCAGAGAAAGCTTTCTCCTCCTTCACTCCTGCCACCACCCCATAATAGTCCCAAATATTCAGCTTTATTATTTCTGAGCTGAGGTTCTCCTGCATAGTGTATTACTCTGCAGGATACGTTCTGCAATAACGTAGAGACCACCAACTTATATGTGTCCCCCAAATTTTTCTTTCCTTCACCTACAACTTTTCACACTTACTTTTTGGATTTATATCTACCATTTCAATGACCAGTCACCCATCCCAAAGAGTTGGGGTTTTTTTTCCTTATTTCTTTAATGAGGCTTCAATCTCTACTCCTGCTCTCTGCTTTCAGCTCTCAAAATCCTTTCCCTTTTGGTGAGGGGGATTTTGTGAGCCTTGTGGAATGCCAAAGAGATTGTATCATACATATGTATGTCCTTGGGCAGAGACTCTTTCAAAGAGCAACAAAGACTCTCATCTGTATTCCAGTTTATCTATTTCAAATTTTCTTGTATTTTCTAAAGATTTTTCATGTATGAACATCAGATTTACTGGCTTATAATTTTATGTCTTTCTCATAACATATATTTCTCTTATTTCTTGTCTTTCAGCCCTCAAGCACCAAGGTGGTTTTGAGTTAGATGTCATAAGGCAGACACAATTAAGTTATTGCACCCCAGAGTAATTTCAGAAAGGCTGGGGATGTCCCTGGCAAACCTGACTCTTGCATAGACTAATCCATTGTCAAGTCAATTGCTGCTTTTACTGATGCTCATTATTGATATGCTCTTAACTACCCTTGGATATACCTACTGTCTGCTTGATATTCACTGTCCTGACTGCACAAGACATCCTCTTGCTGGGCTGTAATAACTTCTTTTTAGTGAACCCAACTGTGCTGCAAAGCATGACCCTCTCATGCTCTTGGGGGAAACTCAGGCCTTTGCTAAGCTGATTGGAAGTTTTGCTGCTAATTTAATTGGATATAAGTTGCTAAATTCCAGAAATTGCTTTTCCAACTCAATAGCCAATGAATAGAAGGACCAGGTAAATCACTTTTACAGACAACAGAGCTGCAGTGTTCTTTCCATCTCTCTTTCTGCTTGTTGAGAAAGAAGTTGCCTGCACCCACAAACACAAAGTGAGAAAAATCTAGTACTGAAAATCCTGTCTTTTCCATTCCAGAATGCCAAGTCTGCTTGCAAGAAAGTTTGGAATTATTGACAAGAAGAGTCCCCACCTGTCTTACTTGAGCAGTGACAGAAGGACATTAATAGAAACCTGGTCTAGCAAAATCTTTTACTGCATCTTTAAACAAGAAAAACCTTTCTGTACATCTTAAACACACAATGGTTTTCCAGGGGCTCAGAGAGAAACTATTCAGAATGCCACAGCCCACGGCTGCACTGGCTGCATGAAATATTGAAAAGGATCCTTGTTAATAAAAATTATTATTGTTTAGCAGCAGAGATCATGAGCTACATTTAGCTGTTTATGTCACTCGATTAGGTTTGAGGAGAAAGGAACAAGTGCAGAGTTTGTTCAGTAAAAAAAGAAAAAGATTAAAACCTCAGGAGAGTAAAAGAGGAATTAGAATTTTGGCTGTGGGATGAGTCAGATATTGCAGTGACAGACAAACAGTAAATATGGCTGAGACAGGGGTCTGAGGACATGCACTGCTGGGGATGCTGGGTGAAAGCTGGAGTTACAAGAATTTACCTGGATCTAATACACTTTGGAGAATTACTGTAGATTAATTTCTTCTGGTGTCAAAGGGTTCATCTGTCCTAAGTCCTTCATCTGATGTGTCTCTCCTTTGCTTAAGCAGATCATAAAGGGATAAAGGTAAAAGACCATTACTGGGGAGATGCTTTAACTTCCCAAATGCAGACTGGAGAACAGGCTTCTCCAGCAGGGATCAGTCACTGCTGTCTGGGACAGGTGAAAAATGACCTCTGCTTCCCAAGCTAAAGGTGCTGAACATTCAGATGTGAGCTTTGGTGAAGGGGTCAGTTTGAAACTGATGCCTGCAGAAGCAATGTAAATTGAGAGCTCACACGTTGGTTTTGTTTAAATATCAACAGATAGTAAGCCTCAGTTTCAAAGGACAAGCTTTTTAGAAAGAGAAACAGTTAATGAAATCAGCTGGGGTGGAGAGATTAGGTTATTTTTAAAATAATGGCCATAGCTGTCTGAAATCTGTATCCCATTGTGATACAGATGTGAAAGTTAGCAGTTGCAAGATTATTGGATAAATATTGGACAAATAACCTCCTCCAGTAGGACATCAAGGAGAAAGCAGAACAACTGCAAGGAAAGGAAAAAGATTTATTTGCAGCAACAGCTGAATCTTGGAGATTTAGGCAGAGAAAGGCAGATAAGGGGAGAAAGAAGTGAGAAAGTGAAAGCTGCCAGAATTTGCAAAGGAAATTCAGAATACAGTAAAAACCTTCTCCAAATGAAAGCAAACAACAGAAGATGGGAGATTTAAAGCAATGCAGTCCTCTACAGGGCACGGGTTTTATGCTTTCAGTAAGAATAGGAATGTGGTTTACAGCTGTGAAGATAGGCTAGCTAATACAAGGGTGTATTAGCTGGAAAGTGTGACAGCAGAGCTGGCAGTCAGATGCAAGGACCTCAATACATTCATACCAAAGAACTCACATTTCTATCCCTACAGTGCTGAAAAAGCTGGCACATAATATTGCAAGACTACAAAAAGGACTTCTTCTTTAACAATTCTTTCAGATGTGGCTGTAAAGAGATGATGTCTCATAGATGTGAATATAAAATGTGGCACAAAAATGGAAGGAGATGGGGAAATGGGTGGAGAAGCAAGTTACATGATGACTGTCCCTGTGAGGGACACAGGGAAACAAAAGGAGAAGGAAACAGAAACTGAAGTCCTAGAACTTAGAGGGTTTGAGAAGCAGCACTGAGAATGCCAGAGCAATCCACCCCTGTCTGAAAGACACGTGAGGTTCTCTCTCTATAAACATGGTGTTGGTGTGTAGCTGTGCTGGAGCAAGGTGTTAAGGGGAGGTGAGCTGAGCGTGGGTGCTGCAGGGTGAGCTGGGAGGAGGGAGGCAGCTGGTCTGCTTCGCTTTGGGATGGAGTGTGCTGGCCTGCAGCACCAGGAGCTGGATCCAGTTCAGCCCTTTGCTTTTAGGTGTGTTTCTCAGTTGTGTCTGAGGTCGGGAAAGTATTCTAGCCTCTGCTTTTCCACACTGCACCTTACCATGCACCTTTAAATATGCATTCACAGGGACCAGATTATTTAGGTGTCAACAGGCAGCAGCTAGTATGATTTCCAAAAGGTAATGAGGGAAGTTTAGTGCCTGATCTTGTAACAACTGTCGCCCACCAAGATGGAGTACTAATATTTATAACCAGTTATGGTCTAAGGCATTCATTTTGGACTAGAGAGACATTTATCTACCACATTTGCCTATTTAATATGGACATTGTGTTGCCAACTAAATATGTACAAGCAAGAATAGCAAGTTTAGCAATTATTTTCACTTTAATCTGTGGATTTCGATCTATTTGACATTTCCTATTCCGTGGTCAGCAGGACCCAAACATTTTTATCAGCATTTCAAGTACAACAATATACCTCTAAGACTGCAGAAAAATGGGGATATAAAAGTAATCTCTGCAACAGGTAGGAGTGTTTACATATAGATAGCATGTTTAGTTTGATAAATAATTCTTCTTGTAGTCGGATATTTTTCTAAATATCTGCTATCACAAAAACACACAGAAGGTGCCAAGCTCCATTTAGGTTTTCTAGATACAACAAAATGGACTGAATTTATAAATGCCATTTGTATGCCACTTGTTCACTGACATTAAGTTCTGAAAATTGTGAAGAAGCATGGCAAACAAGAGGCTATTTCATTGTAATATAGAAGTGACAGTTCTGTGACCTTTCTATGTCATTTCTCACATGATCGTACCAAGCAGCATGAGCGAAAATGACATTTAGAGTGAGGGTCCAGCATGGTAAATGTAGTGACAGTTTGTTGTTTTCTGGTTTTCCTGGACAGCTGTCTTGAAAAAAGGGAAATCTGAAAGTCAAAAAAATGGTGAGTACAGCATAAAATTGGGTAAAACTTTCTGATAGACCTTAATGTACCAGTTCACCTTGCCCAAAAAGTAAATGGGCTTTTGATTTGTTTTGTTTTGCATTTTGGTGGTGACCTTAATTTAAACTAGGAAAAGTTATAGTTTGGTCTTCTAAAAGAAAACACATGAATGTGTAGACAGTGTTAACATGATAGCAAAAGCCAGACTCCTATGTTTACCACCACATTTTTGCATGATTTTTTTCCAATACAGATTCATATTGTTCCAGGAAAAAAGAAAGATGAGAACACCAAATATCATATGGAACTTAGATACACAAAAGTGTTTCAAGAACGTTTTCCAAACACAGTGTTGGGACATGCTAGTCAGGGAAACCAACTGCCTGTGGGTAGGATACACTGGCTACACCGTGTTTGTTGGATTCCTTGTAAATCTGGACCTGATCCCCAATCCCTAGTGGTGATGAGCCATCTGAAGCCTAGGAGGGAGCTCCTGCTTGATCAGCATCTGCCCCAAGCTCCTGCCAGCTTTAGCAACGTGGCACTGAGAGGGCAGTAAGGGATTAGTTCAGATCAGCGGGGTTTTCACAGCTTCACCCCTGGGTACCCGTGGGCCAGGCTGACGTGAGGTGGTGCACGGAAAACAGGCTGTGAGCAGCACCCCGGCACTGCCGCCAGCGTGAGCGCTCCCTCTCCTCCCAACAGAACACTCCAAAGCACAAGAAAGTACTGATGGGGAGCTACAGCCTTTGTTATTGTTGGTCTTTCTCTTCTTGATAGTTATTTCATTTGGTGGATCTTTTCCCTCTTTGGTTTTTGCTTTTGTGGGTTTTTTTCCCCCCTTTTTCTTCTTCCACCAGAACTGGCCCCTATTTTGGTTTCAAATTATACAAGTAGCCAAGGTTGGTCTGAACTTGTTATTATTGAGAGTTATGCTTTTCCCCAGACCTGAGGTTTTCTGCATTACATATATATAAAAGCACACACAGATATATGTGTATATATGTATGTTATGTAGGCATAGATATGTATGGATATATAAGTGAGCATTTATATAAACATACACGAGAAACTTAGAAAAAAGAAAATTAACCTCTGGATTTCTTTCCTGGAGATTAGCTCGATCTGAGTGCATTCTGATTTAAAGAAGATGGTCTGACAAGATCAGCAGCACAGTAATCATCTTCAAACAGTGCTAGTTTTGACACCTTACCATCTCATACTTTTGATGATCTGGTTTATTGCATTTGCAAGATTAAATATCTATCATTTGGTTTGCAATAGAATACACACAGCATATCCCTTTCTGTAGCAGGAACATTTTTGCAATAATAAAGCTGACTTTTCTTTTTTCCTATTTTTCATAATTAACCCCCCCATTGTCTTTGCTAGAGGGACTTTGGGGAGGGGACTGGATCTTTCCCTATTGATGCTTTTTCATTCTACTATTTAATAACATATTCATTAACTATATGTCTCTCCATCTCTGTGGCTTCCCTTAGCCTCTATGTTTGTTACAAGTCTGAATGGCGTTTTTTTGGGTTGCAGCATTAAGATGAACCTCAAAACAACTTTTTGGATGAGTCACTAGGGTAAACTGGGGCTGAGTCACGTGTTAGGGATGGAAGGAAGAGGAGCTTGACTCTCCCACACGTCAAAGCTTTCCATGGTATCCTTTACGTGGGAAGGAGCAAGGTCCCAGGATCTGTAAGAACTGCAGGGACCTTCTAAGCTCCCCCTGAGTCCAGCTCCACCATCCTCCCACCCTGGCACACTCGCAGGCCCAGGCAGGGATGAGGGAAGCAGGAGCAGGAAGGGCCAGCAGACCAGAGCAGTTATTTCTCCAGCAGCTAAGACCCCTCCCTGCCTTTGCAGCATTTCCCATCATCTTGGTACTGCAAAGATACTATAACCCAGTAGAAAAACTGACATTAAAAAAATAAAACTGTGTGGGCTCTTTTCTCAATTTCTAAGAAAGAATTGAGATAGCTATTTTAAGTGATCTTAGCTTGCTGGTACAGACCACAGCTGCAAAAGTTTTTTAGCAACCTTCCCAAGCTAAATCTTATTTTTCATGGCTCATTAACTTTGGAGAAATCTGCTCCAGGCTGAAAGTTTACATGATTATAGTTCTAAAATGTTTTCTTTAAAAACTGATATGTAGTTGGCAAGTTCAATGCTATATAAAAATAAATAAGTTAGTTTTAGACAGTACTTATTTACAGGACTTGAGAACGTCTGGCTAAGAAAAAAGTGGCAAAGAAACATCACTGCTAATTACCTCTCAGCTCTGTCCTGGACACATTACCTGTAGCTCTGAATGAAGTGGTGCTCCTCAATGTGTATGAAATAGGCTGATACTATTTTGTAAAAAATTCTGTATTAATGTTTTGGTCAAAGGCAAAGGGTATTCAAATTTCAAGCACAGAATTATCTTAGCAGCCAGAATACTGTCCTTTCCTTTACTCCCAGTGCTGTGCAAGAAAAAAGGAGGAACATCTGGCAAGCTCTCCTCATTCCTTCGTGGCTTGTTGAAAGCAATAGTCACACTAGGGTGTTCACAGCCTTCCTGCCAGCCATCACAGGTGACCAGGCCTCCCCCGGAGAGCCGGCGGTGGCTCCCGGTGCGGCCAGCAGCAAAGCAGGGCTGTGAGTTCCCAATTCCAGAATCAGAAATCATTCTGCAGTCCCGGCCTTTTCTCAGCTCCTCACACAGAGGTAGAACAAATGAGCTTTCTAGTCACACAATAATAATTGAAATGATGACTCAGTGGTGCAGAACATCTCTAAATCATCATTGGTCATGCAGCAGGACCCTGGCCGTGTACGACAGCTACCGTGGATGTCGATTACTGTATTATCTCATGCAGAGGAGGTGTTCTCCCACTACCCCACCCATCACCTGCAAACCTGCAGTTGCAACATGAGGCTCCTCAAATAACTCTGGCTGTGCTGACAGTCTGGGACCTGTGGGATAGGGAAGGGCAAATGAGTATGTGACGCTGCTGAAATTGATGCCACCTGCCAAGTGTGACAACAGGCATGGCTGGGAGGATGCAGGAGCTACTGAAAAAACAGACAAGAATGCAATTATCAAGTTTTGTTTCTGCCACTACACTTTTGTTTTCAATTTTTCAGATACTGACAAAGCTTAGCTTTCTATTTCCTGCCAAAAAATGTTGGCAATTGCATTTTTTTGGTACTCCCTTTCAAAAAAATGATTTGGGACTTGGCTTTTTGGAAGGTCTGGGGAACTAACTGCCTCAAAGCAGTGAGGTCCAATATTTTCACACAATAAGGGTAATGTTTCTACTATCAGATCAGTTGAAAGAAAGATTTGAGAGAAATGTTGCCAGGGAATCCAGATCTAAATCAATACATTGTTTTATCAAAGGCAAATTACTTTGTAAAAGTAATGGCCATTTCATAGACATTGAATTTATTGATGAAAAGATATTCCCCAAAGTAATAATTTTTAAAAAATATATATTTTTCTTCTAGCTTTATTTTTTTATTTTGGAACTGCTTTTTATGCTGTAGTATATATCACATGACTGAAATTGCTTGAAAGTAAAATGGTTGCAATACGAATGAGGAAGTTCTTTTGATATGTCATCAGAAAAAAAATATCATTTTGAGAACTGTTTTCTCATGAGGCAAGATTTGCATCTCCTGAGATGCAGGAACACGACACCAGCTCAGCTATGGACTGCAGCAGTATTAAGTAGTCAGTGAGGATGACATTTCTTTAAAGCCAGCTGTAATACCATTTCTTAATTTGCTGGCAAGAAGCAGTCAACATTTCTCTTAAATTTGAATAAACACAATCTGTAGAGTGATTTCTTTGCATTTC
>VXBZ01012528.1:0-48501 GCA_013399135.1 Heliornis fulica | reverse complement strand
TTCTTTCTTTCTTTCTTTCTTTCTTTCTTTCTTTCTTTCTTTCTTTCTTTCTTTCTTTTCCTGTCTAACAATTCCCAGATTCACACAGATTTACAGAATGTCAGGAGTTGGAACAGACCTTGAAAGATCTTTAGGTCCAACCCCCCCTGTCTGAGCAGGCTCACCTAGATTTAATCACACAGGAACATGTCCAGATTGGTCTTGAATGTCTCCAGCTTTGTTGTGTTTCTGACTGCAATATCTGAGACCTGGCTTTCTTCCTTTACATTTGTAAAGATGACCTTGCTGGTAAATCTGCTTTCAAAGGTCCCTCAGCTCCATTTAAATTCCAGACCTTAAAACGTGGTCTTTAATAGTTGTAAAATGGTCTCATAAATTCCAAGCTACGTATTTTTTTATATTGTTTCTTTATGGTTCATTTAGTGTGACATTATATAAAAAAATTAAAAAGGCATTTCCTTCTCAATCACTTTTGAGTGAAGTGTCTGGAAAAATCACTCTTATAAGTTTCTGCTTGAGCCATTAATTAGCACACCACTTGTTAACTGCTGCTGAGCCTTTTGATTCACTGACACCAGCACACTTCTGGTGTGATGGATGTGCTGGAAAGGCTTACAGAGATAGGCTGGAATGTATTTACATGTCAAAGTAAAATGAGATATGACATTCACTTTCAAAATGATCTCTACAGGATAGTACTCTATAGAAGTTATGATGCTGCCCTGGATACTGCAGCTTTCTAAATAAATACAAATAATGCTCCAAGTGTTTTATCAGCCTTTGTCAGCATAACCTTTGACATGAAATCGAGACAAACTCAGTGTAGTATTTCAAGATAAAAGAGGCATTATCATAGATAGCATAAATAACAAGCTAAGAATTTATGTAGGCAGCTATGAACAAAGTTACAAATGTTTCCTGAGGATAACGAAGAGTTAGATCCCTCAGGATAATCCAAACATCATGTGGAGGGAGCTACTGGACATCAGACCTCTTGAGAGGGAGAGGGATTTTATGGATCTGGTTTTATTTTGACTCTTCTCCTATAAAATAAAAACTGTTTTAATATTAACCAACAATTTCTATGTGAATTGTGTATAACAGACTGTGGTGTAGAAAGTTTTTTTTTCTAATTGGAATTAGCAACCAAGAAAAAGAAAACAGAGGGAAGTGTGTGGAATTATCACAGCACTGGTCAGCATCCTCTTTGTTGTCCTAGTGAAATGTCAGGCATTGGGACACTTAGTCTTCCAGAAGTCCCATAGTGCTGTCATAGCCAATACAGCACTGATGCAAGGCTTCAGGTTACTGTAAGCATGTCCACCTGCACAAACTCATGAGGAAAGTAGCTGAAGGGCTGTACTGGGTACCCACCACAGTCCAAGCACTACAGACACAGGAAAGGGTGCAAGCCTTACCCAAGAAGAAGTTGGCTGTGTGGGCTCAAGCTGAGAGGTCTGAGCGTTAGCTCTCTTTGGAGATCTCTGTGTGCCATGGTGGTGCTTGAGATGGCTGCAGCTCTGGATATGGCTTTGAAGCTGCTGAGAGGTTAAAACCAATGAGGTGCTCAGATGCAACTGCAATGGAAGGGCTGGAAAAGTACCTCAGAGAGGAAAGGCAGCCTGAGAACAGAAAACCCACAACTCATTACTGTCCTTGCTTTTGTTGGTCACCAGGAGCGAAGAGGTGGCTTAGGAAGCATCTGTTATTTGCCCATACTGAATGGAGTTTGAAAGCAGTGCTACTTCTGGAATGAGAAGCCATCCTGGTGCTGCAGTGTGCATGGAGGAACAAGGCTGACTGCAATCCCAGCAGGTGCCCTCCTGGTGCACTCTGGAAGAGAGCTGCTCGTGCAGGGATGCTCCCACAAGCCTGGCTCCCCAGAAAGCACCAAGACATGCGGTGGCATGAGTAGGGCTGTAACTGCCTGTCTCAAAGAATGATCGGGGACATTGACCAATCATTTAGATCATGCTCCATGGGAGCTAAAAGTGAGAAAGCAATTTCATTCTCTAGGCAGACATTTCCCTGGGTCAAGGCCTAGTCATGTTAACTCTCCTTCTGCAAACTGCTCCACCTTTTTTGTTCTTATATCTGGTGCCTTTGTATGTGGGGTAATAATAACACCACCACATTTTGGGTAAAGAGAGCTCCACCAACAGTAATAGCACCAAACCTGTTTGGGACAATTGTGCAGGGTTTTCATTTGGTCATTACAAGTAGAATTAATGAAAGGACAAAAGGATGGTGTTGACAGAAATAATTTAGAACTTATTTTGAAAGCTGGATGAAGGTAGTGAGCTGGGAGAGGAAAAAAAAAGTCGTCAATGCCACATTTACCTTCTACAAGACTCAATTTTATATTTTTAAGAAAAGTCAAATAGCTGGGTTCTGGCAGTCAGTATTAAATGCAACTTTGCTGTGTTGCTGTGTGTCATCTCAGGACAGAAAGGTATTATACAATGATTGTATTTAATGTGTTCTACTTATGTCAGTCATTAAGTGATAACACGTCCTATCTAATTAAATCCAGATTTCTTGCACATCTCTTCATTTACTTACTGTGCAAATAATGGAAGCTAACTTTAAAGTATTAAAATCAGATAAAATGGCATTTCATATTAATACAGCGTGTGGAAACGTGTAATTTAAAATACATCCTATGAAATGTAATCTCTTTTATGCATTGCATACAGCTCTGATATTGATCAAGATATTCCCAGGAGTGTATGATGAGAAGAGAAAAAGAATACATTCCCCTTCCTCTAGGGATCAGTCTTGCTGATGTCTCATGTTGCTTCTTTGAATAAAACTGGCTTTTATTTGGTTTGTTTTCTCATTTTGCTGTTTAAGGAAGCTTAGTTTCAAAAAAGGAATTTCACAATTTACTCACCTTTTCTCTAGTCAGGTATTTTGCAGAGCAATGGCTAAGAAATGGCCTCTTCAGCTCTGTCCATTTTCTGACCCCACTGGAAATGAAACACTCTACATCTGGTATATAGTTTCCTAATGCAAACTTTGGGTTTTTTTCCCAGTTTCCAGAGGAGCCAACACTGTCTTGCTGGCCAAGGCACGGCGGAGGCTGGACATCGGTATGCAAAAATCAGTGATGCAGGAATCTGAAAACTGAAATAAAAAATGAAATCACAAAATGATGACAGGAACATTTCTCATATCCCTGGAACAATAATTGTTACAGTTGTTCAGATTTTTTAGCTTTTCACGAAGCAGGCAGTTGAAAATGTTCAAAGAACAAAATTAACTGAGAAAAAGAAGACCTTAACACTTTTCACTCAGTCTTATGTTTTCCCTTGGAGAAACATAATTATCTGCCAAATGTGGGATGATTCCTTCATTTAAATTCTGACTAGCTGGAAAAAAAATAATCTGCTCCCTGCAAAAATTATCTAATTTTGTAGCTGTCTCAATGACACGTCTGCTTTCATCAAATGATGCCCTTTCTTCCTTGCTTTTGGAATGCTCACTATGCCCTGTAAACAGCCACTTTGCATTATGTAGATTATTTCACAATAAAAATGAAGTAGTAGGCTTTTGACAATGATGCAAACAATGAAGCATGAAGAAATTGGAGAAGATCAAAGATGCTCATTAGTTTAGATAGTAAGAAATAGAGCCATTAACAATAAGACAGTATCTTTCTTGTTACTGTTTCCTACTGTCTGAAATCCCATAATTGTCTCATCAGAAAAAGCCTCATTTACTTTTCAATAATCAACTATTTAAAAAAAATCCTTATGCTTTATATCACATTTAGGAGAGGGACCTCCTCATTTATTGTATTACTTTGATGTATCTTTTTATTACTTGAAAGGCCAATTCAAATTGCAGAGGTTTTATGAATATTTTATAGACTCGGTGTTCTGAGTGATCAGAAATACCAGTCTCTGGTACACTCTGGGCTTACATCTCAACTGTGTTCTGTCTAAGCCCAGCCAGAAATGGGCTGAGGAAGTAAAAACCCAGCTGAATCATCTCCATATTCCTATACTTCTAGTAAGGTGCCTTCCATATGTATATGGCTGAGCCTGTCAACAGTGCAAAGTAATTTATTTTTCATGTCTATTGTCTGGTAAGACATACCTTTATTCAGAGAGATCTTAATTTTGGCAATTTCAGGCTGCCTTTGACTTAGTTCAACCTGGAAGTAGTCTTGAACTTATTTATTTCCTTTCACTAAATTATAAATGTCTGTAAATCTCTTAGTATGTGGTTTAGCAGTTTTAATATTATTCTTTCCCTGTTCCATCTGAGTCTGAAGGATAACAATAATACAAGTGGTTTAATTAAATTTTTACTACTTCTTTATGTCTGCCTATGATTACAAGACTGGTGCTGTATAGATACTGAGTTATTTTTATTCAGTAGCATATCAATAGTCAGTAAATTTTATTCACTATGGGCTTTCACCCTGTGTATCCTGCTAAGGAAAGCAAAATACTGCAGAAAGAAAAATGCATACTGAAAAAACTATTGAGAATACCAGTAAAACCCACAATACATGTATAAATTGCTTCTTCATACTGTAATGGATGTTCCTTCCTGTTTTCTACTAGTGATAAAAACCTCATCAAGTTATTTCTGCTTTCTCATATACGGTCTGCATCATCCACATTGCTCAGAAGACTTGGTGTGAACCATTTCAGGTATTAGGTCTCACCTAGAGTGTAATAGGGTTGAAAATCTAGTCTGTCATCCTGTTACATAGCTAGTGCTCCACCTGTTCACAGCAATTCTGTCTGTACGATCCAACCAGTAAATCAGTGTAAATGGTTTAGTGACATTTTGCACTTGCTTGAACCACAGGCTTACCAATGTCATTGCATGTGCAGAACAATGAATTCCCATCATCTGAGGATTAGTGAGCTCCAGAAGCAGAGAAATTGGTGTCCATGCTTTAAGAAGTCCTTGTCTTCATCGTTCTCATGGTGAAGAGACTGAAGGTTAATGCTACTCTGAAGTTATAGGAAACATCTATAATGAAGAGACATGGTTTGTGCAGCTCTTCTTCATATTCTGCTGTTGCAGAGTCTACAACCAGCTGCCAATGTAATTAAAACAGTAAAATATCAACACTGGTGAATGTATGCAATTATATGGGTGAAGGGAGGGAAAGGAGAGAAAGAGAAGACAGGTTTTAATCACCTGTCTCTATTCCCACAGTAGAGACATATCCCTCGTCACTCAGCAGCACAAAGATGATATGTTTTAACAATAATCTTTAAAATAATAGTAAGAAGTATAAATTAAATACTGCTGCTCTGTGCTCCAGAGTTTTATAAGAAAATTAGCTCCTGCATCACATAGTAGGAAGCCTTAGCTTAGGGGGTATAAAGCCAAAGTATTGCATTGTTAAATGGATTTGGTATTCCAGTTACTAAAGGTACTAAATTTCCTTTTATAAACAGTAATACTTTGAAAAAGTCTATCCTGCGTTAAAAAACACAATTTCAAATTCCTTTCTAGCCTTTTAGCTTACCAAGACTGATATAGAAAGGAACTTCTGAAGCATATACAGACTAGGGGATTTATCTCCTGTTTATATTTTTCCTAAAAAAATTATTAAAACCACACTCGAATAATCATTGTTAATGAAAGCAAGTGTCTCTGAGTTAAATGCTTCTCATATGTGTAACATTGTGAAAGTGCATCTCGAGACTATCATGCCTAATTATTGCATAATTTCAAGACATCATTATTAAGGTGAACAGCTTTTAGTGCTGCTTCACTGTCACAGTGTTATTTGCAAGCTGAGGCAACTCTTACATTTTTCTCACACCGTTTTCTGATGCTTGTTTCTTCTTCTGTCTCAGGACATGGGGCAGAAGCCTATTTTTCATAGGGTTTATTGACTGCCACCCTTGAAATTCCTTTAGCTAACTGAAACAAATGGTGAGGGACCCAGGCATTACACCCTGAAACACGTGTAAAACACCACCCTTTTTCTGTTAGAGCTTTAACTCATTTAACTCACACAGAAAGGCCATGCCTCAAGGTGAGATTCTAACGCACCACCCAGCCACGAAAGAGCAAACACATTGACATTTTCTCTTCTGCACCTATTGGCTGAAATATTAAGGGGATAGGGGAGAGAAACCTAAAGATTTTTGCCAACTCAGCCTAAGGGCAGAAACATTTTCCTGATTCTGTGATCCAGATCACTCATGGGCAAAGAGCAGACCTAGGCAGACTCATCAGGCTGTGGCAGAACAGGCTCAGCAATGAAAACCTCAAAGAAATCTTCCAGTCTCTTCAGTATGCCGAGGGCATCGGTGCCCTGTGTGTTTTAAAAAGGAAAGCACAAAAACCAAAGCCATTTTCCTACTGTTTACTGAATCCTGCACTATCCTTTCTTTTATAAAAAGTAGGATAAATCTAATGACTGTAGCCCTTTAAAACCTGTGGTCCAGGTTCTGCCTGCAAGCTGTGACAAACCTGTAAAGTACCTGGGGGAAAAAATACAGCCCAGAGAGGGATGCAAAAGCAGCTGTAGCTGCCCAGCCCTTTCCCAAGTGCCCCTTTTTTGGGCAGCACTGCCTCCACACTCATGGGGAGAAAGTACTTGAAATAAAGTCATCTCTTTAGGTAACTGCAATGTCATCACTGAAACCTTTCATGTTTCTTATGCTTGATGTCTCTTTACAGATTTCAGGGCTGTCAAAGTTTAGTTACAGCACATGTGAACTTACTTAAATAAGACACTCAAACTGTATCAACTTTTAAATGATTTCTTGTTCTTCAAGATACTGGCAACCTGATACCAGAAATTCCACATCCCTTTATCTGCCTTAGGAAAAGCTTACAGACCTAGAAGTTGTTTTCCCACTCTATCACAATTCTACAAAGGACATGAGAAAGGTCAGAAGAAAAGCTCTGGTTTCTCTGACTTCAACCACACAGCTCCCCAAAAAAGCATATTGAATATCATTGCACTCAAACAGAGAAACATCATACTGTCATCTTTTTGTCTATGATGGATGGCATTAAATGGCAATAATGGAGCAATACAATGGCAACTTTGTCTTTTTTCTGGGTTTCATGTAAACTGAATCCCCAAACAAAGCCCAATTTATAAAGAAATAAAAGAGAGTTGAATTGTAAATGTTACTATAATGTAAGTGCCCAGGTAATTAGAGTCCTTTCAAGGAGTTCCTTTTTATCTGAAAAAACAGGTTTTTGCAGCTTCAAAATCCAAACTCAGATAACCACGTATTTTTCTCAGTTTGGTTTGTGTGCTTTAGTAAGCATCAGGCTCCTAATTATCCAGAAAAGGAATCAGACCAGAGAAACAATGTTGGAGCCTGTGTGGACCTGGCTTTAATTCCCAGGAACCTAAAGAGCAGGGAGTAGAAGGAAAGATCTTAACAGCTTGCACCAGGCCTTGCACCTGTGCAGGTGAGGCCCTGCGAAACATCACTCCTGATAGACAAACGTGTCCTTCCAGCTAACATAATGGAAAAATCTTTCTTTAAAGCAATAATATTCTGAAGTTATATTTAAATTTAGCAACTAGTCAGAATTAAACAAACAAAAAAAAGTATATATAAAGCATAATATAAAGTATAAATATATCTCTTCACATTTTCCTTTAAAGAATAAGGTAGGGGCTGAGGCATACTTATTTTATAAATGTATTGCAAAAGCCATAGATGTGTCTAAACTACACTGAAAGCACAATAAGAAAGTATATTGGGGTAAGTATTTACCTGTATGTGAGCTGAAGTGTGCCTGGGAGAAGAGGAGCTTTCCATCGAGCCTGCAAGATAGGGTGGAGACAAGCTGCGGGTTAGGGAAAGTCCAATACCACTGGAAGTGATGCTATTAGAAATATAGATATAAATTAACTCATAAACCATGAGGAAAAAAAAGAGTAAATTGCATTTCTGAGCAGTTTAGAAGAGAAAGAAAAATGAACTCCAGCCCTTAAAGCAAGGCAGTTAGAAATGGTTTATAGTTTTAATACGCCAAACTGGCAATGACAGTAAAAGTAAAAACAAACTAGAAACTATGGCCTTTATAATTCTCCCTGCTTAGAGGCATAGAAGGTATTTGTGCCTATGGTGTGTTTATCAACACCCTGTTTTCCAAAGGGTGTAAATATTGATAACTAAAATGCTGATGTTAAATCATAACAGCGCTGTTAAGTGTAGTGTATTCCTCAGCCTCAATTGTCAGAAAACAAGGACTCTGTACAGACAGACAGCTGCAGCACATTCCTGGTGCTGTTGGTGTGGAAGTTCTCCGTGTGGTGGGTGGGACAGGCTGTAGGCTTTGGAGTTTTCCTGAAGACACGTTAAAGGACACATTGACAGATAGTTCTCCACAGATTCTGAGGACTCAGGTCTTTATTCCCTCCACCAAGAAAAAGGAATGCAATGCTCTCAAAAATTGAACTCTTTACATGGCAGGTTCAGTAATGATCAGAAAATCGACTATTTTGTTTGCTCATCTTAAAGTAATGACCAACAACTATCTCCATGAGCACTCAAAGCTTGAAACACTTGTGCTCAGGTACAAAGCACTCAGAGTTGGATTTGCACAGAGTAACTGCTTAGTCCTATGTAGAGCTCATTTACAGTAACACCTATCAGAAATGCAGTATCATAGTGCTAGAAGCAAACAGCTTTACTCTTGCTTTGTTTTTAGGCAATAAACAAAGTGGTGCCACTGACAGTTTACAGATAAGGGCATTAGCTATAGAGAACTGAAGTCACACAAGAATTACTTATCTTGATTGCTTTTCTTACTCTCATAAAAGATTCTGCATCTCAGGTAACAACTATTTATCATTAAATATGTCCTAGAGCAAAGAGGAGACTGAGCAACACTGCCATCATTCAGCAGAAAAACATCTTGTGGTGATGTTTTGGGGTGATGTCACCACAAACTGGAGTTCTGCAACAACAAGGAGTTTTACCAATTGCACTGCCAGAGGCTAAATATTAGAGTTACAGAGAGCATATAATAAATGGAAGATTACTGAAAACTTAGCAAGTTTCAAAACAAAGTGCATATGGTATGAATCACATCACAGGTTTCAGATTCTTGTGGCTGCCTTGGTATCAGGCTTAGGAAACACAGCTCTTCTTTATGGCCTCATGTTGAAACCATGTGAAACTCCCCCTTTTGTAAGTGAAAACTGGCCTTGCATATTTGAAATTTTTTGAGGCTTTTAAATTCCCAAATTCAAATAAAAAATTCAAGACAGCTGAAACAGCAACACTTAAGATGAAAACAAAATTTTCTCAGAATGACTAGGTTGGGAAAGACCTTTAAGATCATCAAGTCCAACAATTCCTTCCAACCTCTTCTACAGGCAAAACCACCCCGATTCCCTCAGCTGCTCCTCATGAGATTTGTTCTCCTGACCCTTCACAAGTCAGTACTGGCATTTTGGAGGAGTGTGTCAAAAAATAGCTTAACTTTGAAAAGGTCTACTGAATATACCAACTTATTTAGACATAACGGTTTCTACTTGGGTAGAAACCATAGTTTGTACTCTTACAGTGAGTACACCTTCTCACCCAAGCTGAGCTGTAGAACTGATGTAGCACCATTACTTATTGCTACTTTAGAGGTTGGTTTTGGGTTTTTTTTCATTGGCAAATTTTACTAGCAATGTTTTTATATCACTTTTCCTGATATTTGTTATACTTGTTACTCAAGAGATTGAATTACTCTGAATCAAGTGCATTTCTGGGGAAGACTTGCTAATAACAATGCCAATGAAGATTTGTTATTTTAGATAACAATTTGTAATATAATAGTTGGTCATTCTTAACCTACTTACATTGATATATGCTAATTTTGTACAGAGTTGTTGAAATACATGGTTTTCTATGTTTTTAATTTCAAGTATTTTGAAATTTTAACTGGTTTGGTCATTCAGACATGAGTTTTGCTTTGTATTGCATTATTCTAACAGGCAAGTTTGCAAACTGATTGCCTGATGCACAGGCAATAACTGACTTCTTTTTCCTCCCACAAAATTTTAGTATGAATGGTAATAAACAGCTCAATTTAGAAAACCTATTGTTCTTTTTAAACTGATTTATGTCTTTTTAATTATTACATTTTTAATGCCTTCTATAATTTTTACAATGTATGGATTTTTTTTTCTACTAGTGGTTAATTCCTGGTAAGAAAAAATAGCACACACAATAGGGTGTAAACTCAAAGATTAATCTTTTGGCAGAAATTCTGCATCTCCTAATCTGTAGGATAAAAAAACCACCAGATATAAGCTGCAGTGAAATACAGCTTATTTCCTAGACTTGCTGACACAAAATGAGAAGTAGAAACTCCCTAGCAATAAGCACTTGGTGGTGCACAGGAACACCTACACTGCTTCCAGCACCTCCAGACTCTGAGTTGTCATAGCCTGTACCAACCTCTCTGTCAAGGCAATGGCAAGGCTGAGCACAGGCTCTATGCCCTCCGACTCCGACCCAGGAGAGTGGCAATAGCAACTGCATATGTTTGCCTTATGCCCCTTCATTCTGTCCCATCTCAGAGGAGGCACTGTTAATATGACACAATCAGAGAAGATCACATATTTTTTCTTCAGAAGATTCTTCTGTTAAGTGGAGGTGACAGCAAAGAGGGGGAGGTGTAGGCTGTTTTTCTGCCCATCAATTTCCACAAAGTCTAGTGTTATCACACAAAAATGTACTTGTTTTAAGTAATAAATCAACATAGCATTATTTATGACCCAGGCAAGCATGAATTTGAAAGAGGTACATTTATGATTCATCTGCACTGCTTTTTATTAATATGAAAGTAAATAAACTACCCTCAAAGAGTCACGGCAGGAAACTTTTGTATGACTTGAATGGGTTCATCAGAAGAAAGCTCTACAATAATAAAAGTGAGGTAACATAAAAAAATTCCTACCAGCTTCTTCAAAGCAATTACTTATTTCATTGCCATCTCACTTTTCCAAATCAACATGAAAAGATTTTCTCTCTGACCAGGACATAATGCAAGGTATCGTTATGAGAAACCCACAATGAGGATCACTGTCTTTTATAGCATGGGCAGCTTACCAAGCATCCTGGTATGCATTCTGAATTAAGCAAGCTCTTTATGGTTGGCTTCTTTGTGTGTGTGTGTGTGTGTGTGTGTGTGTGTGTGTGTGTGTGTGTATTGCTTTGGATTTGTGTTTTTTGGTTTTGGGTTGTTGGGTTTTTTGTTTGGGTTGGGTGGTTTTTTTTGGTGGGTTTTGTGTATGTTTCTGGTGGATTCATCAAACAAATGAGGAAAAAAGCCTTGTAAATCCCTTTTTTATAATGCTCTATATTTCTGCAGATTCAATACAATGAAAAACTTATATTGTTTAATATTTTAAAACTTATTACAATGCCTTTGTTGTAATGGACACCAATATCACCGTACAATAAAGGAATTCAGAGTATTCTCTTTTTGCCAGAGATACACTGTCTGTGGGATGACCTGGAGGAGGTAATCTTTTTCAGTCACTGATTTACCCTAAAAAAATTGAAATTGAAATTATAAAATACTTCTTCAACCTCTGTAATAATATGAAGGGATAGGAAGAGTAAGTTTGTCTTGTGAATCCTATTTAGAAGAGGAGTCACAAGTAAATTAGTGTATCATTTTAAAATGTATCCCTACCATAAAACATAGTAAGAGAGCAAAAGTGATGAAGCAAAATCAAATTAAGTATAACAGGGATGGAAGAAACAACTTACTAGTACCAATAAGCAGCTCATGTAGGGTAAATATAGTATATCAATATTAACATTTTCTCACGTTGTTTTGCCAGCTTTCGAGTATCAAAAGTATCTCTGCTTACTCACACTCACTATATAACCCCATATCTGAATTTCACTTTATTTGACCATTTACTCATTTCCTCTAGTCACTTTTTGTACAGCCTCTCTGAAATAGAATATAAACTCCCCTTCCCCCCACGAATGATGAGTTATTTCTAATGAAATAACTTCTTATTCAAACTCAGGTTTCTAGCTGCTGTTTCCTCCCCCTCACTTGCAGGACTGCTCATGAAATACCTACTTAATTCATGTACTTGCTAAGACAGCACGATAGTGGCTCACTCTCTGAAGTGTCTCTCGGTTCCATGAGTATTTTCCAGAACATTACTGTTGCCAGTGAGCAGGGATTTCCAGGGCTGATTTGAAAAGGTACACACCTACACACCAGGCACTTAAACTGAGAAAGTTACCAGTGCTCAGCAAGGCCCATGGAATTGTCACGTTTGAAATTAATGTTGAGACAAATCCAGCACCAGAAGAGTCCCTTCTCCTGTCAAAACATCTTCCAACACGAGCACCTCAAACTTCTTCATCCAATCAAGACCAGTTTGAAAGGACCCCTACCTGCACCTATCTGTTCCCTAATTACCTTTAATGTCTTGTAACAGGATGCACCATGAAGAGTTTATTCTTCCATAGGAATCAGAATAAAATTCCTTCTGCTTGCTTTCATCCTATCACTTACCTTAGACCAGATCATCTCACAGATTTCCATGGTTAATGCTGGGGCTTCACACCACCCCCAGCTTTATGCTGGTAATTTCTCCTTTTCGTCATCTTCAGTGCAATCACAGTGGACAGTATCTGTCTTTGAACTACTGCAGCAATAAGACAGACACCAATTAGGTAAAAAGAGTGTTGCAAGAACAAGAAAGATGCTTTAAAAAAAATTAAAAATCCAAACAAAAAAAAAAATCACTTGAGGAAGAACTTTTTATTTGTGCCTGGAAAAAATAGAAATTTTTACTAGAGCAGACATGTATCCTTCCAGGTTTTTATGGAGACAATAAACCAAAAACTGGGTAATATGTTCTGATCATCTGTTTTAGGCAGACTCAAAGTACTTGTCTGGTAAAATTATTGCTTTATATAACAGTTTGTTCTTTTTTGTTTTGATTAATGACTATGCTAGTTTCTAAGTAGCAACAGTTCCTACAGCTACACTGGAGAAAGCACATTTTTTGGAAGGGCTGATACCTGCTGATGAGAAAATGACTGACCTGCCAGATCTTAAATCTTGCCCTAAAATAGAGAGTGCCTAGTGCACTTTTAAATAGGTAAGAATTTTCAAACATCCTGTTCTTGTTTTTCTAATTCAATTGCATTACATACCATTTGAATCTCCAGACAAGATAAACTGCTTTTGTTTGAAATGGATTTACTATATAAAGATGTATTCTGCCTAAATATCTTTGGAAGTACTCACACTTCCTTGCAACTCCTTTTGGTAGCTCAGACAGTTTTTACAGCCTGATTTTTTTTTCCCCAGGCTCAGTGCAGTAAAAGTACACTGTGCAAGTGTCCTTTTAATTTTGATCTTTTTAATTTACAGAGTTTAGTCACAGAACAAGGATGCATCACAATGTAGCTTCATCTTGCAGACACATAAACCAAAATGGTAGTTTTCAGTTAAGGAAACTGAATAGACTCTGGCTGCTGCAGAGGCTTGAATACTGCTGTGCTTTCATCCATCTAAACCAAAAGTAGAAAACTGTCAAAGCTAATTTTGCTCCAGAAGATGAGCTGCTTTGTGATGTGGTGGCCAGACACTACACAACACTCACCATCTCGGCTTCTTCAGCATTCTCATGTAGCTGAGCGTGGAAGAGGCAGAACAACATCTGCAACCAGTCCCAAGCTGATGATCCAACCAGTGCTTCAAAGAAGTTAGGCAGGGACAGAGGACACTAGTCAAATTACTTTTTAAAGAAATGTCTTCAAATCATTAGCTTTTCTTTGGAAAACAGAAAGGACGAAGAAAATGGAACAGCTAATTTCCAGCTCACTGTGTTTGGAATGCAAAAACTGGAAGCAAGTCTTTAATAAATTGTTTGAATAGCAGGAAAGAAAGTGGTTTTATTTCCAATTGTCAAAAGATGAAGATGCATGTGCAAAAATCTCTTAAAAATTGTATGGGATGAAAAATAGTGGCAGTGTCAGATTTTGTGGCAGATAATGTGGCAGCCAGATTTTGAGAGAGCATCTGCCAGAGATTTGTGTTCAATTGTATGAATTTGACATATGGATTTAGTTACATTATGTGAAAGAAGTTTGACACACATAAGTTGTACTTCAGTAAAGAGCCAAGGAATATAATGCAGAGGAGCCAGGAGGAAAAAAGACTTTCAAACTGAGGTAGAAAGTGAAAGGAAAGAAGATCAGAGTTGTGGGATCTTGTGTCCTGTAATAAAGGGGAAGTAAATTTCCCAGAGCATTCATGAAAAAATCTAGATCTTAGTGCCATATTCCAAAAATAAATCAGAACAATCTGTGCATAAGAGAGGTTGCTACTATAAACTGATTTGGTTTCGTTTCTAAATCCTATTATTGTGGGTTTTAGTTACTGGTTTTGTTGTTTGGTTTTTTTTTTTTGTGGTGGTTTTTTTTTGTTTGTTTGTTTTGTTTGTTTGTTTTGGTTTGGTTTTTTAAGCAGCAACATCTTGCTGCATTGGGCCAGAGACAAATCTATTAGAACAAAGGATGTTCCAGAAATGAATAAGGACCTCTACAGCAAACAGCAGAGGCTTTTCCAGGGAACTTAGGGTGGGGAGGACAGTCTTCCCACCAGAACCAGCCAAGGCTTTGATAGATTCCCCTCCCTGTTCCATATCATCCACGTGGTAGGTGGGGAGTCTGCTTTTCACTTTCAACCTCTTGCTTGCTGAGTTTTCAGTGTGACCTCTATGCTTTGTGTCAATATTTTCCTCTCTTTCCCAAATTCTGGCTGCCTTTGCAGATCTATGGATGTCTCCTTACATGTGCTCTTTCTCAGGCTTTCGGTCTCTAGAGAGAGAGGAGAGCTCTCCTCCAGTACTTTCCTCTTGTGCAGAGCTTATAAGACAGTGAGGATTTGCTGTATTAGCCAATTATTGCTCAGAATGATGCAGGTCAGAAAACACCTTTACTCAGATTTAAATTTCCTTAAGCGTTTCTACACACTGTCATTCTAATTCCTTACAGAGGACCCTGAATTTCTTGCTTTTAATCCACATAATCTTCAGATAATGTAATGTATATAACCAATGACATGTGTTTGGTCTGATCAGAATCATGTTTTTCTTGTTCAATAAACACTCATCCAAATTATTCTTGCTGTTAGAACTTCTATCTATTTCCTTTTCAGTGGAGTTGAGAAACATAAAGGCCAATGTAAATGTAAATTTATCTTGTCAAGATCTTAGTGTGTAACCACCAGCCACTTCAATCCTAACCAAAATCCCATGCCTCGAACCCTAAGCAATACAAGTAAAAGCCTGAAGTAGATCTTTCCATACTAGCTGCTAAATTACTCCTATGATCCTCCAGTCACATCACCAGTGTCAGTGGCTAAAGAAACTGCAGGTTCCCAATAATTTCTTGCTTGCCTTTTTTCCTGGAATCACTGTCAAATAACAAGTTAAAAATGGTAAAAATACCAGGATTCTAGAACTGGCACTGTAAGACAAATCTGAGAAAAAAAAAAAATGGAGCTTTTAATCTGATTAATTTAGCCTAGTGGAGGATCAAAGCCAAACTTGTGTTTAATATGAAGTCCTATAGTTTGTCTGTATATTACTTCTTCATGCAGCTGTTGGCTTGGGACTTCTATAAAAAGACTGAGATGTGGAGAAAGGCAATCAAGCAAGCAGGACTGGCAGTGCCCTGAGCAAGTCCGAGGATCTGTGACGCACCACAGGAAAACTATAGAGCAAGTTTGGGTGATGACTTTGACCAACTCTATCTTTGACCTTTACTCAGTCTTTGTAATTATTGTGATTTTCTTTCATTTTATTGTGGTTTTTCAAAATGTATCTGCACTTTACAAATGCTCTGTTTGCTTCAGTAGAAAGAATCCAGACAAACAAGAAAAAAAAAAACCAAGCCAAAAGCATAAACCCAAAGCTTGAAACTACACATTAGAAGTAGGAATGGCCAAATTCTGCATGCTCAGACATCTCTCCTATAACCAGCCATGTGTTCAGAAGAGAGAAAGCAAGCAAAGCTGGCCAGGTTTCTAGGGAGCTTCCAGTGACCCTGCCAACACAAAAAATGTATGTTAGTGTCTACACATGTACCCAGGTAGTCAGCTCCTTCAGCTGCACTGGCCTGCCAGTAAGCCCATGCTCTTGGTGAGCGGATAAAAGTGCTGAGCAAACTGGGTCTGGACTTCCCCATGTTGTTCATGCAAAAGTAAAAGACAAAACACTATTAAATTGAGGTCATAGAATTTCAACTTTCAGACAAGCATCACAATATTTCTGCATTATCTATAAAAAAAGATACAAGATTTATTGTACCTTCTTCAGAAGTAAAACATAGATGGGGACGGAAAGGTCATTTTTTTGTCCCTGTTGTGGAATACTGCTTTATGATCTGAAGCCAGTATCTGCCAAAGACATTATCATTCACATGTAGAAATGAACTATATTGCCAGATTGAAAAATTAATTAAACCATTGTTTATTCAATTACATGCTGGGTTCCCACTCCATCTAGATAGACAAGCTGAATAAACTTCTAAAAGCTCTCAGCCCGAAGAGCCTGTATCCTATTATCAGTTGTTAAATTAACATTTAGAAGGCTACAGTCCATGAAAGGGTATTTCCAAGGACCCGTGGTACTTTTAAAACAATACATTTAAAATATTTTGGCATTTTAAACAGACTTACCTTGAAATCTTTAAGAGCCTGCAAATGAATTAGCCTCCATTTAATGTTTTTCCAGCAATTTTTATCCTATGAAATACTTTGTTTACATAAACAAAAAGGAGTCATCCGATAATACCAGATAGCGGGTCCGACCATGTAAGAGTTTCTTATCTGAAATCACAGGCAATACAAACCAGTGTGAAATTCCTCTCTACCTCACCCAGAGCACTGTGACTTGGTATAATTTCAGGCTTCCAAAACTTCATGCTACCACAGTCACCTTAATTATGCAGAAACTATGTCTGTGTTAGTACTTCGATGACACTGACAGGGGTGTAATTACACACCAGTGGTGAAAGTAAGAAAGAGACTCAGGCCCAAGTCCAGCAGCATTTACAATCAGGAAAAGTTACAACAACAGGCAGAGCAGATGTACTCAAGCACACAAACCACCTGGTGAGTGTCACTTTACAGTCCAGCATGTGCAGAAATGCTTTCAGAAGTCACGTTGCTTACAGCACCACTGGAATCATATACTCTACTACAGGAGAAACTGGCAGCAAAACCATTAGGAAGGACAAAACTTCTACTGGCAAGCTACATCCTTTAAGGGGGGGAAGAAGGGAAAGCTCATGTATCCACAGATTGAAGCCTGAATATGATATGCATGTGTCATTGGGAGATTCACCAGTTCAGCAGCTTCAACCACCAGCATTGAAGCATCTCATACTTACATCTGGCTCTTGGACAGAAATATATTAAAAAGATTAGACAAAATGAAGCAGTGAGCAAAAATGTATCTTACATAACTTTCCATCTTCCTGGCACAGAGCATAAAGCCTATGGAACAGTTCTCATCTGAAAACAACTAAACAAGGAAGAAGTACTGTCCCTGCTGAGTGACAGAGCAAAGGTTTAAGAGAAAGGTGTAAGAAGTTCAAAACCAGACAGACTGCTCATGAGTAATCAAAGAGAGTCAGTATGGGAAGTTTTACACTCACCCCACATTGTGTATTTGCTTTATCTGTAAATAAATTTTTAGATGGATTTTACACTGTTTAAAAAAGAAGAGCATTTTCTCCCCCTGACTGGATAAAGGCCTCAGAATAAGAAACTGAATCCTATGTGTGCCTGTTCCCAGCTTCCCTTCATTATTTATTATTTATGTGGTCTTGCTATGAGGAACAACATGGCATGGCTCTGTCCCAGAAATAGGCTGGAGACTGACTTGGGGGTTGGGGTGGGGGTGGGTCAGGAAGGTTGTTTATGCAAAATAGTATTTTTTACAGTGCAATGCACCCCTTGATTTACCACTGGATGCAATCACCTTTGCTCAGCAGTGAGGGTGACAAGACTGCTAACATAGCCTGGAAATTTATGTAGCGCAAATAAGAGTTGGCTTTTGCAACAGGAATGACATGACAAAAGCAAGTCAGGACCCCTATCCCAGAGTGAGTCACAACACTTTTCTCCTGTGTCTTGTGACAAGAGGACAGATCTTGCTCATAGCAGAGCTCAACTTGTTTGGTGGGGACAGCTTAAAGCAGCACCCTGAGGCTGGGCCTGTGCCAGGGGACTGTCATGGCTGTGTGTGCAGGCCCCAAGAACCATTATTTTTCCCTGGTCCTGTTGGTGTCAGTGGCCAAGCTCTTGCCTTGGACCATTAGGCCCAGAGCCTAAGCTGTGTTCAGCACAGCTCATTTGCCATCAACAGAGTTATTTTCTATTTTTCAAAGTGAGGTCTCCAGCAAAGTCATTGCCATCTTTTCCCCCACTGTACAGAGCGCTTTGCAATACAGGATGCAAAGGCTTTCTGGTGACTGTGGGAGGGAGGATGCATTTGGCACTGGAGTGTCAGGAGAGAAGGGATCCAGCTCAGATGGACAGAGGTATTTATTCTGACACCTGAAATTGAGCTCTGTTTGGATTACAGCTCAGGTTTCATAGCATCAAAATCCTTTAGTCATTCTTGAATGAAAAGAGAGCAGGCAGAAATCTGATTTGGGTGATTAATTCTCAAAATTTCAGTGTTACTAAAGTTTAGAGAAGAAAATAAGTACAACCCAAATGAAAAAGCCCCTGGCTGTGACTAAAAGCAAGAACTCAAATGCACCACTACTGAGCAACCAGATCGAGCCCCAGTGAACCTGAGGCAGCAAGTGATGACCTGCACTTGCTGAGGGCACTGTAAATTAGTCTGCCCCAGGGAGTACTGCACCCAGCTCAATAGATCAGATTAGCCCATACTGTCTTTAAAGCAGATTTACTAAGGGACTAATGGGGTTTTAGCCCTTCCATCTCTGGCAGTGACACTTCCCTGTGCGATGTACATGGGATTTCTGGACAAATGGCACACCAGACACAGAGGGAATTGCTGTGCAGTGGATCCAGCTGTTTACAAAAGGCTTTATTTTCCAATGTCTCTGCAGGTGCACTACAGACATCAACCATGTAAACGTGTCCTCAACATTATTGGTTGCTGCCCACGAATCCAGCTCTCAGTCTCACTGAGAGCTGGGCTGCACCTCTCCCAAGGAGCCAAAACTCTGCAGACGTGCCCTCTAATTTTCCTATTCAGCACAAAGGGAAATAAAATGCAAAGCAAGCCTGGATTTCTACCTGAGCAGGTTTGCAGCCTCAAGTCTGCAAAGACTGAAGTTTATATAGACCGTGTTAGGAAAGACACAGGCACATAAATTAGTCAAAGAGCCACTAACAAGATCCATGCAGGAAGAGCTATTTTGCAGGGCACCTGCCCCAAAACAGAGGGACAGTGTTTCCCTGCTCTCTGCTCTACTACATGATCACCCTGGCAACGTCAGCACTCTAGAGAGATGCTCTAGAATTGCTTGAGAGAATGGATTTTTTTCAGTGACTTAGGTAGTTTAGAATCTTAACTCCGAATTCATTGCAGCTCTACAATCTGAGATGAAAGGAGCAAAAATCTCTAATCCAAAAGTCCCAAAGGAAATTTCTCTAGCAGCAGCAAAGCACTTGCTGGCAGAGGTGGCTGACAAACACTGCAGGGCTGTAGGACCCACCACCCTGGCAGGGGAGGCAGAGGGGTCAGGGCTGCCTGCACAGGGATGCACAAGCAGCACTGTGCCCCACCTGTCCTCCTATGGCCCTGAGCCTTTTGTTCATCTTTAACATGAACAACCTGAAAACTACATCTCTTCTTCCCATGCTGCATTATTTTTTGAAGAAATTCAGTGCTGCTGCACCTCATTGCTGCTTTCTATGCTTGCCTTAGAGCAACGTTGGTGGCATCTTCTTTTCCAAAGGGGTAACCTTTGGGGCTCCTTCTGGGTCTTAACCTTTACCACTACTGGAACAGCATAACAGAGGCTTTGTGGTACACCTTACTGACCTATTTTTGATATTTATTTGTACTGAATGACCTTTTCTTTCTCTTGAAGTTTTACATTGCTTATTCAAACTATTCTCAAAGTATTGTGCTAGAGCAGGATATTTAAATGGAGAGTGATAATATAAATGGATATCTGGTATCCCTAATTTTTACAATGCAAAAAGGAACTAATTTGTTAGTCCTCTCTATCCATCCCCCCCCCAATAAAAAACCTCTCCTTTTTCCAACACTTGACTGTTCTAAAGGACAGGTCAGAAGGAAGGCAGCTGACAATGGATTTCCTTCTCTACCTACTCTCTTCAATCCAGTGCTGTGGGCATTCATTTAAATGTCAGGCTTGGTCCTATCTCTGCAATAGATACAAAATTGCTTCTGTTCAGTGGATCATAGCTGTCTATTTATGAACAGTTCTTTTCCATAACCACTGTTTAAAGAAACAGCTGAATCAAATCCTCAGTTTTTTTTGAAAGCTCAAAATATCATATCTCTTCATGAATAGCTTTACCTGACTGTATATGAGGTCAGTCCAGTCTTCTTCTAACTGCACTGTATTCTTGGGAAGCTTATAGGAACTTTACAATTGTTTTATGTTTTCCCTTGTGATTTAGCTTTCATATAACCTGCTATTTCCTTGTTTGTTTGATTTTATTTTTTTTCATTTTGACAAAGGATCCAGATATAAACCCTCGCTCAAAGCCTCTACATGAAAATTACCGAAAAGGCACCTGAAGTTGACCCCAATTACATTTAACTCTGTGGTTTGTTACAAAGAAGCTGTAGTTGAGATTTTTTTTCTGATAGCAATTGCAACACATCTGAGACTACATCTAACATGCAAAAATAAAGATTAAACAACAAAATATTTACAATAAATATTTAAGCAAGTTGTCCATTATCTACAGAACAGCACCAGAGAAGTAACAAAGTAATTCACTGCTGCCTTATCCTTGTTTAAACTTGCCTTGCCCAGTGGAATAGGCTATTGTCAGGTGTGTGCTTCACATAAACCCTTCAAATTGGAAGCTAGTTACAAGCAGGCATTTTGGTGATGAATGCTAATGTTGATGCCAATCAGGGCTTTCAGCATCAGTCCCTTTTCTGCACCTGATTATCCAGCGAGCAGCTTTCTCTACCGCAGCACTTACTGTCTCTCCTGCAGCAACAGTGACTCACAATGGCCCAGGGATTCAGATATTTCTTTTGAGAAGCTCTCAGTGGGCCACACTGCAGCGCAGGGACATAGAGCTACAAAATAATCCCTCTACTTAATTTAAGATGCCAACAACTCAAGTCAAAGGGGAGGTTGTCTTAGAAAGTTAAACGTGCACTGGCTGTCTATGAACTATGACTACATTACCCTGTCTTTCCTGTTCAATTCAACTGTGCCAGTCTGATGTAAAGCAGAGCAGAAGGAGGAAATGATCCATCAGAGCATTTAAGCACTTCAGTTTGCAGTCCCTGCACTGGAATTAATATCACTCTTCTCCGTATTTGGACTTAATGGGTATGCAGTTTGTCAGTTTGCCCTTGCCTTGAGTTTAAAGAGTTGACACCTCCTTCAGTATTCATGTAAAGTGACAGGCAATTTTTGCATACAGTCACAAGATCCAGCCTAATCTTGGTGGAATTTCTGAATATAAAGGAAAGAATAGAGAGGGACCTTGATTTGGATAGAATGGTCGCATTTTCTTTTAAAGAAATGTGTCAGATAGGAGTCTGACATTTTTCCTCCTCCCAGTATCCATTCTAAATAATTTTTGCATTGCTTTTGTTTTGCAGTCTAATAAATCACAGTTAGCTATATAGTCTGATGTAATGTCACTGTAATGCTCTGAGACAAGTCCTGGTGTGTTAGTTATGAAGATGAGAACGTGTAGGCAAGCACTCATTAGTGTTAACTAATGAATCCCCTAAAAAAGCCACACACAATTGAGAGGAGTATAAGTTACTGAAGCCTTAAGGCTTATTGCACTCTTACAGTCAGCTTTCAGGGAAGGTTTTTTTTGTTTGGTTGGTTTTGTTTTGATTGAGTGAAAACATTCCCTGCCTTCCTTGCTTTGTAATAGGCAACAGTCCTTGAGTATGTTTCTCAACTGAGCTATGGTTTATGGGAGACCTTACTTTTATGTGGAACAAAAGCCAGATTTGCCTGGGAGTGATCAGAAATGCAGTCTTGCTGTGCTGTAGCAGTAATAAAACAGTGTGATCCTGCAGAGATATGCAGGTGTACTTTTCTGAATATATGAGTGACTTCATAGTACCACTGAAAGTCCCTAAAATCTATATGAAGTAGGTCTTTTTACTTTGAAAATCAACCTGTCCCTTGAAGGCCACAGGGAAAGCACAGATGAGCTTTGGTTTCTGCAGGGGCTGGAAAACACAACAGGTTACAGGGGGAAAGCTGGTGTAAACCACTCTCGTGTCTTGTGAAAACAGTTTCCCCATCATTTCATACCTCCCCTATAGCTATAGAGAGTTCATCTCATTGTTTCTTTAGAAAACATTTTTTTTTTCTCTAGATGCAGTTATGCTCTCTACCTTCCCACTTGAGAAATGGCCTCTACAAGGGGCTCTACTGTGGCTATTTCATTTTTGCATTCCTCATTACATGATGTATTCCTTTCAGAAGTCAGTGGGTCAGGGAGGAGAAGAGGAGAGGCAGCATCTTTTCTCAAAAGCTGCAGAGCAAAATCGGGGGAAAAACATCAAGAGACTTCAGGGGCAGGGGAGGTGAAGCTGGAATGCACCCACCTTGTTGCAGCTCAGAATGTTGTGGAGAGGCAAAAACTAACCGTAGAAGCAACAGGTAGTTTGCAAAGACTGTTGCACCTATAGGTCATTTTTTTATAAGCCAATTTTATTTCCGTTTCCTCTTATTTTGTTTTTCCCTTATTTAAAGAACTTGAGGTTTTAGTCTAAGCAGATGCCCTTCAAAGTTCTGATTGAATCTGTCTCCCAGGGCTATAAACACCTGGCCAAGCATGCAATGTTACTAAGCATTTCCAGGGAACAGTGGCCTGGCAATGAGGAAAGCTCAAGATTCCTCATAACATCAATCATTTCCAAATGAGCAAAGCGAGTGACCTCGTGGAGTAGGATACAATTTCCACATCACCATGTGGGGATTCACTTAATCCACCTCATAGTCTGTGCCTCCACCTATACACAGGGGATGTATGCTTTGTTTCCTTGGACTTTCCTGTTCCTAACATGAACAATGTTGTTAATTTACTGCTTCATATTCCTCAGAAGCACTGAAAAGGTGGTTAACTGTTTAAAACCTCTTCAGAAATCCAACCTGCCTCCCACTCCAGCTTCATTTCAAAGCCATGGAGTTACCACAAGTCATCTCCAAGGAGTGGTGAACTCTCCCTGCTTTACTTGTCCTCAGCACAACTGAAGGAAAGAACAGCTTTCCTGCCAGGTGCACAAGGATGTGTAAGGAGAGAATGCAACTTCTTCTTTCTGTCTTAAGGCATAGCTACACACCAAAAAATAATATTTTTTTTCCTGCTGAAGTAGTCTTGCTATTCTTTCAGGAATATGATAGAAAAATACCTGTTTTGACTGTGGGCTGTAAAAACACTGGTGAGCTCTGGGGGAACAAACACAAACATTGCAGAGTGCACAAATGAGCTACTTACAGAAAACTGGTGGTTTTATCATTAGCCAGTGTATACATGTATTAATTAAGATAAACCACTGCCAATATATATGGAGTAACATACCAAGTAAACCACACCACGTACCAGCATAAATAAATTAGACTCCAACATTATATAAAATACATAAAGAAGCACTGGCAAGCAAATGCTACGTCTAGTCTGGATTTCTTTGAGCATTCATTTGAGAACTGAAGTTAGAAAACTAATCCTGACATACCACCTTCACTGAATACAATATTTTTCATGCTTCTCTTTATGTGACCAGAAAGTTATATGTTTTCCTTAAGAATACTTCCTAACCAAGACAGCTGGGAGTAGAAAAGAAGGAGAATCTCAAATAAAGGTAATTCTTGGAAGAGAAGTTCTCATGAAAGCAGATTCCTCACTGACCTACACTTCAAGCCATTTATAAAACCAAAAAGTAGATGGCATGACTGGGTTGACATTCTGCTCTAAGGAACCATTACTAAAAACATTCATCTGTGGACAAGGAGCCCAGAGTGTGAAAAGTATAGGAAGACCATAGCATATCTATCCCACATGTCCCTGGTATAGCAAAATGCACCATTTTTACTAAAAATAATAGGATTTCTTTCTTACAAAACCATACAATTAAAATAAAATGCTTAAATCTCCCATTTCTTTTATTGGAAAAAGGCAATGAATAAAAAATCTGCCTGCCAAAGAAAAAAAAAAAAACAAACCAAGCCAATAAAATCCCCATGGAAGTAAAATAATTTATAATTTACCTGATTTTAACCATCACCCTCCTGTTTTAGAAACCAACAGAACTGGAACATAATGTGGAAACCAGGAAAGGACCAAAGACAAACTGAATACCAATTGTCCAGTAGTTTCAGTTTGGGGAGAAAAGATAAAGGCTCCTGGTGAGGACACACCTCCCTAGACTAGCAAAGAGCTCCACTTACTGGCAGATGTAGCCCCTGAGCTTCCCACTTAATTACTGAGCCAAAAGTAACTAGCAGTAAATCAATTACCCAGTCGATCAACCCAGGATAAAAGGATTACATTGCTTAAAAGTACCTGGTGACAGCTCACATCCTTTCAAATGTAATTCCTGGTTTGAAACGAAACTTCTACCATGAACAAGTAGATGGACAAAATGTAAGGTGGTCCTTAGGCTAAGTGGTGCAGAGGGTGAGGAATGTTTCAAAGCCCACTGGAGTATTTCTCTCCAGCCATCAGGAGTTCTTGTCTCAGCTCTAAAATGAAAGTAAAGTGAGAGTAAAATTCACTTTCTTTGGTCCCAGGATTATTAGATTCTGGTCTATTGAAATGTTGCGGTCAGAAAATCAATCCAGATTTTGCATAATCTGACAATGTTTTGACATGTTGTAATGCATGATACGTGCTAGCTATAGATATTTTGTTTTTTCAAGGCAGCATAATTCTGCATAAAAATATGCAGTTCTTTGTAAACATTTTTAAAATTGCTTTTATGAGTATTCTCCCAAATCTTTATCTTTCATTATAACATTGTTCTTTTCACCTCTACAGCAAAGTTGAATACGGTCAGTAATTTTACCCAACACTTCTTCAAAAGCACCTCATCTGTGTTCACTCATGTGGATGAAATTACATTTTATGGTGTGCAACAGGATATTTTGCATGTAATGAATGATCTAAAACTATTTTGCTCTATGCCAGAACTAAGTATAAAAGTATACATCTCTTCACAGCCATTTAATTAAAAAAATAAAAATTATTTTCAAATACCTGGGAGGATCCTGTGGAATAACACAGCAGTAGAGGACTATAACATCTTGCTATGAAGGAGATAGAAATGATGAATGTTCTGGAGAAACAGAATGAGAACCAGACTTGAACCAAAAATATTTTAAAGGACATTAATTCTAAACTATCTACATACCATCAACTCAAATTACACTCAGAGCATACATCACTGGCAGCAGAGTTTATTGAATGACTATTATCAAGATCACTATGAAACCATTCTTATTTTTTTCAATTAGCTGTCTGAGTTGATTTGGCTTTTTTTTGTGGCAAGGTTTTTCAGTCAATCAATGAAGGACACACTGTGACACAGCCTAGTACTTACACCCTGCGCACGCCGCCTGCTCTGTCACAGGGACTGCTGTGAAACCAGCATTGTCTCTATGCTTTAGGTCACAGCACACACCTCAATAGGCAGATTGTCCTGAATGGGCCAATGGAACAGCAGAGCTCTCAGGCACAGAATCCATTTAATGTGCAAACCATTGTAGACAGCATTCAACAGGCATGAACTTGTTCCTAACGTAGGCACCTTCTTNTGTTTAATTAGCTCCTTGGCAATACTAGTACAAATCAAAATGTGTCTTTCTGGTGCCTTGTCTAACATAAACCACTCACTTTCTACAAATAATCCTCAAGGAAATGCATATAAGAATTAATTTAAGACTGAATTAGTACATACAGAAACTCCTGCAGCATGATTTGTTCTAAGCATAAACTCGTTTTAAAGAGAGAAAGTACAACAATAATAATGCAGCTTTCAGCACCCAACAGAAGTGTGTTGGCAGGAAAACAAGTAACAGCATCAGAAGGATTAGCTTCCTTTATTTGTAGACAAAAAATTGGGAGACAAGTTCAATTCTGTTTCCCTACCAAATATTACACAAATGGCCTCTAGAGGGATCCAGTTTATTGCGTTTCTGCTGAAATCCCTTAAGGTTGTTTTGGGTTTTTTATTTGTTTGGTTTTTTTTTTTCCACCTCCCCCGCCACCTCCCCAACCCCATTACTTTTTAACAAGTGAATCATTCTTCTAGAAATAATGATGCAAACATTTTACAATAATGGATGGTAGAACTACAGAGTTCATGACCAGGAGGAACCTTTCTGAAAATCCAGGAGTTGCAAAATCTGGAGGGCAACATTCACTCTCAATAGAAGTCCAGTCTTGAAACAAATCAGCTCTCTGCTCATATCAGATTGAATAAAACAACACAATCCCAAAGCACTGCCTAGACATGTAGCTGCCTATTTGAAACTCAGCTGAACCAGTGAGTCTGCACAATTTGGTTAGGAGTGTGGCAAGAACTAGGCTCATATTTCTGGGGAATGAGTCTGTAAGTCTGGAGTTCCCATTTTAATTCCTAGAATACTCATGAAAAACTATATTGCTCCTAAATGATTGCCTCTGGCTTGGGTTTTGTTTGCTTGAATTATTTCACCTAGTTTGAATGTTTACAGCTATGTTTCTAGTAAAGCAGGCATATGCTTATGAGTTCCAAGTTAAACAAAGAGCAAGACTTTCATTCTAGGGTGTTTACATTCTATATATTCCATATATTCTTCTATATTCAGGTTTGATCAAACAATGGATTTGACAAGTAGCTTCAAGCCAGCTTCAAAGTTCAATCCAGTAAAATAATTTTTTAATATCTGGAAGCTTAGTTAAGCAACTAGACCACAAATGCAGGTAGAAAAATGCAGGTAGTAAAACAGACTTTGGTTGCAAAAGCTAGACATGACCCTCCTCCACTGAAACCCAGGAGAGCTTTTATCTCCAACTTAAATGGGGTGTGATGCAGTTAAAACCTGCTGCTGATTTTGTTTTAAAATTTTTGTTTGCAGTGAAAAGAAAAAACATTTCATTGAAAATGCCAGTATAAACCTGGCATAGTTGCCTTATGCTTTATCGTGTGCTTTGTATAATATTAGAAAAGCTGCAGATTTAAACATTTAAGCTCCTTCCTGGGGGTAAAATAACAAAACAAACAACAATTGGAGTCTAAACAAACATTTCTCATTCTACCAAGTGTGCTTCTAGCTGAATTACCTGATTATACCTTCTATCATTTAATAATCTAAACCGTGGAATACCTCCTGAACTAAACTATCTCCAAAATAATAATTATTATAATGTTCCAGTGAAAAAGAAAGTGTTTTCCCATTCATGAGTAAGTACAAGGATCCTTCCCTGAAACAGGAGAGCTACCTTTGTTGTCCAGCTCATTCCCTAATGAAATTTAAATTTAAATAAATAAATCTTTTCTCTCTGTAGATTTTTATATTAGCTGTAAAAGCAAACTTTATTTGTTTTCATCTAGCAGGACTTCACCAAATAGTTAAAAGGTTAGGTGTTTTTTTCCCTGTAACTCGAATCCATATTTCTACTACTTAGCTAGTGTTTTTCTAAGTTTCTAATGTTTACATATTTCTAAGTATATGATGCTCTTGAAAGATTTTGATAAGGAAATTCTACCTATTTCCATTCCATTTTCTTTCATGCCCTTAATAGAAGAACGGGTTTTATATGGATTTTCTACTACAGCAACTCTACTTAATAAGGTTATCCAGTGAGACTCTTCTTACAGGTCAGGACTATTTATCCAAAAGAAAAATAAAAAAAAAGAGGAGGAAGAAATTTTCAGAAAACACAAAGGCATTTTTGCATTGAAAGCAGCAGTGTACCATTCACGGTTAAGTATTTTGCACATGCTTTGTCACCTGAACAGCAGTTTACCTTACCATGGGACATGGAAACTTCAGTCATGATGAGTTTCTGCTATGTTAAGTTCAGAGGCCTGAAGATCCCTCACACCTGAAGGTCATGACAATCAGCTTCAGCAGGCTGTATCACGGGCCTCATGTATGGCCAAGGAGGCAAGATTTCTGTCATTACCTGCCTGGAAGAAAAAGAGGATATGAGATCACTCCTGTTCAGAGGGAAACCCCGCCCCACAAAGCACTCCTAAAGGTACTGATCACATTATTGCTGGGTATTCTCCAACCTGAAAAACATAACATAATTAAAAGAAAATTAATGTGCTGCTATTGAATTAAAATTCACACTAGACCGTGAGTATGAGAACCAGATGAAGGAGTTTGTGATGAAGCAGCAAAACATTCCAGCAAAGCCACAAATTTTAGTAGCACATCTACTAATGACTATGCATTCTTACTAACGAAGTTCTAGATGCTCTGAAGGGCAAGGACTGGTTTAGTGTTCATCTTTATTTTTGTAAATAAACTATTGGCTCACTCATTTTTTGGTTCACTGTTTGATATGTTCTACTATACAGGTTAAAAAATACATCAAAACATTACATGAAAAGAGAAAAATTTTTGCTGTAGTGTTTCCTCACTTACCAGTAGTACTTTTGGTAATTAAAGAGTATATGCCCTACACTCTTAGTGATGCAAGATAATATTTTTATATCCTCTTTACACACTAATAATGCTAGGAGCTCAGTTATCTGGATGAAGTCTCTAGGAAGTAGGTGCTTAGTTTCTGCAGCATTTCAGTGTCTTTGTCTATATTCTCTTACCTTGCCACTACCCATTTTGTTTCCTTACCTGTTCTTTGTAAGAAGAACAGACTGAAAGAGCTGCAATTTCAAAAGGCAATCAAGCCTGAACATAGAGCCCTTCAGCAAAAGCCCAAGGTTGGTTTATGATGGATGTAAATAATGCACAGAAGATGACCTTTCCTATTTCCAGGAACCCTTTTCCTCAGATATTTAACAGAATTCTGCCATGAAGTATAAAAACACTGAGAACAAATTCTCTTTCTATTAAAAAACATAAAATATTTCCATTATGTTGGTCTCACCTGGCATTCTGACTAATGAATTTTCTTTGTCACTTTTCAACCTCATAAAGGACAAAGTCAAAATATGTCAGGTAGTGTAGATGAGCAAATGGCTTCTTTTTAATTTGGTGTCAAGCCCTAACAGATATACAGTACTTCTTTCCATATCTACACATATTTCAAATTTGCCAAACAAGGAATTGGGTTAAAGTTTGAAGAGTATGGATTAACTTCTGACATTTAATTTGAGCACAGCAGAAATAGGAGAATTTTTTTAAATTAAGAATTTGGCACATGAAAAAAGATGCTTCAAATAGAGGTGATCAGTGCCTAACTTTTTATTCCAGTACCTAACATTTAGTTAAACAGCCTTGTATCTAACCATGAGGATAAGTGTCTTCTACATGATGAGAACTAGCACAGACAGAACCAGCATTAAGATCAACTGTAAGTTTGTTTTCAACCAGCTCAGCACTAATGCATTTGTATTACACCTTGTAATTCACATCAGAGCTCTCTATATTTTTCATATTTCAGCATTATCTAATAGAAAAGATTTAGCTGAGATGGTTTGTGGGTATGGACTTGAGAACAGCTTTACAGGTGCTGTTACTTGTCTAGCACTGGCAGAAAAGTCTTGGTATCTTAATGAACCTAGACAGGGGCACAGAAACTATATGCTGAGAAAATAATACTGACAAAAATTTAGTATGTAAACTCCATCACCATCCTCTAACAACCACCAGTCCTATGACTACCTGTACCCCTCAGCACGACTCAGTAAAACACAGGTCTTCTAGAAATTCACTCACTTTCTCTGCAGCTCTCACAAACACAGTTTCTGGAAATTAAAGTCATCATTAGGCTCCCCAGGTTGCTACCTCTTTACATATGGCATAGAGTGTAAATATTAATATATTTATCTTTATTATTTCTTTAAATGAAAAAAGAAATCCTGATTCTTAGTCCTACCTCCTCAGCTGAATACCCTCTTCCCATAGATGTATCTGGTTTAGCTCAATCCTTCCACAAGAAATATACAACAACTTGAAAAAAAACCAACCCAAACTTCTGTTCTCAAGCACTATGTTTGGCAAAGTACGAGTATAATATTTTAAATTATTCTCTTGTCATCTCAATAAATTTTTAAGCAGGCTATTCCATTCACAATCTTTAATTATTCTGATCAGTTTCTAATCGTTTGACTTTTGTTTTACTCTGTTGGATCTATAAAGAGATTTAGGCCCACAGATGAGGCTTAAGTGTCATCTTGACTCCAAAAACCCACAAAAATTCCCACTTTAGTAGAACTGTTGCATGAAGTTAAGAAAAATATGCAAAATGAAGTGATGGAAACCCCTCTTCTTTGTGCAGTAAGTTGTTTTACTCAGGGACAAACAAGCATTCTTTGGTTGAAACAGTATCTCTAATATACATATGTGATTTACCACAATAACATTCTCTTGTCTCTTCATGATCCTGGGTGATTTCTTCCACAACACCTTGGCTATAATCATACTGAAAAATTAATTGCACTAGGATTTCCATTTCACCTGATGACATTTATTTTTTATTTAGCCTGTGAATCACAGGAAAACAGAACACAGCAATATAGTAGACATATTTTCCATTTGTTCCAAGGTAGGAATAGAAGTCTTTTTCTCCCAAGGAGTGTTCATGAATTTTTTCTGGAACCCAAGGAAGGCCCAGGAAATCATCCTTAGCAACTTAAATATAATGTCAGACTTGGCACTTTCCAGTGAATTTCAACCAAGACCAGCTGTGATTACGGAAGAACTGCATGGAAGTGAATTTGGAGAATTTTCCTGACCCTGTTGTTTGTGTCAGATATGAATGATAGCTTCACTAGTTATTTTTCCATCACACTGAACAAAAATGGTTTTGCCTCTCCTAACTTACAGCATCTCTCCGAGAAGGTACACCAAATCTCCGCTTTCTATCCATCTGTTTTAACAAAATTTGTACTAATGACGCGCAGAAATATCTGTGAGACGTCAGTCTAAATTAGACAATCAGTTCAAAAGTTGGAGAATGTCTACAAACACATGCTGAGGGGCAGGCTGAGGTACAAGGAGAAGGACAGGAATCTCATTAGCATCAACACTGCTCAATATGAGCTTGGCTCAGAAAAGAAAACAGCCAAATATCTTCACTTAAATTTCATGAGGCTGATTCAGACAAGCTATTTTCTACTAAATGAGTGCAAAAGTATTTTTACTGGCTTGCCAGCATTGCATTTCTATTTCCTGTAATTGAGATGGACTGTAAAAAAACAATGGACTTACATCAAGTAACAGAGATCATGAAGCAGTTTGTTTCTAATGATTAAGTCATAAAAAGTGCATGGGAGCGTATTAAGCCTTCAAGCCAGTCAGAATGCTTTCTTTCCCAATAGAAAAAAAACAAAATACTTAGCAATACTGTGAGCAAAGTAGAATTGTGGATGCTGAAATCAAAATAATGAGACATAATTCTTTCCTTCTCTTGGAAAACTGGCTAATCTCAATGGTGTTCTCTACGAAGCAGGCGCTCCACATCTGACCCACATCTGCATTTTGAGAGCAAACCAAGAATGAATAAAGGAACATTGCTATATAAAGCAAAAGTAGCTCAGTGTATCTACTCATGGTAGAATTTCCCATGCAATGGTTGGACATATTCCTTGCAGTGATCAAGTGCATTGATTTCTATGTCTCTATAATGCATGCCATACGCATATATATGATATATTACCCCATTCACAGAGGCAGCAAGGAGGCCTGTAGTCTGCACTGTTTTATTTGCCCTGCAACAATGGCAGTTTGACCCTTAATATTCCAATGGAAAAGGCTGCTCTGAAATTTTATGTTCTTAGGGAAAGGTCTGCAGCTCTACTACTTTATTGTTAACATTACTGCTCATGAAATAGAAAAAAATAGAATTATTCTCAGCAGAAATGGTTGCATGGATATATTTTCAGCTCCTGAAGAGTTGAATACATCACCAGTGATTACTACTGAGGTAAGTTCACTCATATCAATCGTCATCAGATGGCAAAGCATCATGAAAAAATTGTGTATAAATGTAACTATTTTTTGATGGGTACATGGATATTTAATAAGAAAAGACATGATGGGTAAGTGGCAGGGTAAATGCAGCACGGAAATAGACTTAAGTTCTTTCTGTTGCACAGTGGACAAGAACATCCTGAATACTATGGGTTTTAAATCTTTTATTAAGCATTTAACTGAACCTGCTATAGTTTCTATTTTTTTCCTAACTCAGAGCTTTTAATTTAAGGAGGACATATGAATTCCTCCTTTAGGTGACATGACTTACCCAGGGGAGTTGTTTGCATTTTTATTATCTTCTAAAACTGTACTGAATAAAATCTGTCCGATCTGAGTTTGAACCACTTTCTTGAATCCAAACTTAAATAGAACAAAACGTGAATGGGACTCAAAAATATCTAGTTCTTTCTGCCCTAATAGTACCGTTCACTTGGGCACACAAAAATAAATAGAACATTCTTAATTAGCTCATCTTAAAGAAGTGCCTCCTAAGCGTGTCTTCCCAGGCTCTGCTCATAACTGTGAAGCTGTCATCCTAAGGGGAAAAATGTAACTGTTTCCATGCTTCTGCTATGTAGACTTAAGCTAATGAGTTTGCATGTGGATTGATTAAATAACACGTTTTACATTCTTTGTATAAGAAGCTTGCCCAGGACTCTTAGTCATAATCTAATACGTTAAGATTTAATGCCATTAATTGTCTGAAAAAGAATATGGTGATTATTTGGCTGAGCAACATATGTCCATATCTTGATGAATTTTAAACGCTGATGCAATTCCCATTGAAAATGGACTGGTTGAAGTAATCACACTGATTATCTCTACTTATATATATTGAATATGAACATGAAGCATATAACTCAATTCATTTTAGTAATAAGGTAAATTAGTACTCAAGTTTTAATTGTCTGACTCTTGAAAACATCTATTTCTGAGCTAAAGACAGAACTGAACACTTAATGCTTTTTAAGAAAAGTAAATCTTAAAATTAAGATGTTGAAGGTGCAGAAAAAATCCAAAATAAAATAAAATACCTTTCAGAATGTATCTGGTTGTAGAAATGCAGCACAAACTACACTGGTCAAAAGACCCAAAGAATTTTCTAGATGTCGATACAACTTGGATTAATCTTACTCTGGCAGCAGAAGCAGTAGAATAATGTATGTGAGTGTGTATGTCAGCTTCTGTGGTCACTGAGTTAATCAGCTGCAAATGGTCAGCCACAGAAAAGCCATACCGCTGCGCTGGGAACGGACACAGTTGCCAGGACTATAACATAGGGAGTTAGGGAAGCCAGATGAATGTGTCTCATTTATAAATATGAATTTTGGCAGGCTCTAAACACTCTCTTCATTAAAGTAAGTGAGAAAAGTCTCCATTAAATTTAGAGAACTTACTGCATTTCAGAGATGGGTTGGAGTAAATAATTGGATTCAAAAGTAACAGTTTGTGTATTGCTGCTTTTTGAAATGTCTGCTTTGAGTTCTTTGTTTACGCTATTAGTGCATTTAACAGGATTGAAAAAGAAAAGCCAATGCTCACAGCATGCCTGAAATAACCACATATTTCTCAGCCATTTTCAAATGTTAAAAATAAAACTCAATACAAACACATCAGAAAGGAGAAAAAGAAACTAAGCATGATAAATATGTTTTTGCCGGTCTGCTTTGTTTCTCTGTGATGTGATGATTTCTCATAGAAGCAATATGCCTGAAACACCATATCTCCGTAGCATTACATTTGATCAGTTTGATTGTTGCAGCATTACAGCTGAAGGCTGATCAATATCAAATTACCTTGCACAAAGTCAAGTCTACAGCACAGTTGTACCATTCCATTGTGTTCAAGGTAAAGACATAATTTGCAAGTACAAATCAATTGCCTTTTTCATTTGCAACCTCATTACTGAACTTGTACTTGATTCTGAGACGCAGCTTCAAATTCTGATCTGTTATTCCAGAAAAATGAAATAAAAATCACGGACCCTTTTCACCATCATCACATAACATCAATATCACATGCATTGAGTGGTATTTTTTCAATAAAGGACGTTGATCCTTGCTGGAGACATTTATAAGAGTAGTTCACCAGGTTACATTCAGGCACTGAAGGCCTCTGGAACCTGCAGTACTCCATGTGGCAATTGCACATGGTCCAGCTGAAGGTAAATAAATACACACACACCAAGTTTTTCCACTACTAGTTCAGCTGTTTGACATACTCCTTTGGATGTTCCAGACTGGAATTAAACCAAAGGTAAGACCATACAGTTTTTACTTTCCCACTAAGCCCCTCCTCTTGGCATCAATTGAAGCTCCCCTGGCTTAGGTTAGTGTGTGGTTTCTCTGCTGGGACTGGGGTTGGGGTTGTCATGGGATAAATTTAGCAATAAACACAGTTGAAAAAAAAAAGTTCAAATACATTTTAATGTAAAAGCTCTATTCCAGTTTTTGATTGCATCACAAAAGTTATTGTAAACGCATTTCTGGCATGGGTAGTTGACATGCAATCTCTATTTGGCAAACAGCTCAAGTATTACCTATAGTGGGATTTCAATCAATGCTGTTAAGTGACTGGATAAGATGGCTTGCTTTCTTGGCTATACATTTAGTCCTCTGTAATGAATTTTAACTCAAACTGATCCAAACCCACAGGACCCTGAATATTGCCTTTCCACGGCATTGTGCACACCCCCCAGAGGGTTGCTTTGGGCAGTCACAGCTGTCAACCCCCCACAATGACAATATTTAGGAATGTTCCACATCTAAACCCAGTTTTAAAATAAACTCATCTTTGCTTTGTTAAAGAAAAGATTAGATGTTCTGTATTTCACAGGACTAAGCCTATTGGAGGTGTGTTTAATTATCCTGTTTCAGGTCCAATTCTATTATTGTCAGACCTAGCAAGCTTTTGCTGGTAGGAAAATCAACCTGGGTAATACTTCCAGTCACTTACCTTTTGCATATTTACTTCACGAGGAAGCAACATTGCCATGTGTGAGTTTGACACATTCATAGTGAAACAGACTTCCAGGTACAATCCTAGGTCTTGAATATACAAATTAATCTTCTAGTTATTAAAAAAAAGAGCTCTTACAAAACCTGGAATGAAAATTATTTATAATCAATTATGATTTACTGATTAATAACCAGTCCCTACACCATTTAAATCCCATTAAAATAGAAAATTACACCACATTCAGAGTTATTACAAATAAATATATTATTTCGTTTCTTTCCTTTTCCACCCCCCCCACCTGTTAAAAATTCTGTGTATGAATTTTAAATTAAGTGCAATACAGGTCCTCCTTTGCTTTCTAGTACTATCATTTGGAAAGTGCAGTGTGATGACAAATACAATTTTGAGGGGAGAATTTCTCTTGGTATTTTTGTTATGACATAGTTCTAATTGCATAGATCTCCATTTCTAATCAGTTCACCTATTAACATTTTACATTAATTCCTTTGATTGTGCTGTTCATTGCCAATACAGTCAACAGTCTCACCTGATAGCTTCTTGTTGAAAGACATCTTCCCCAAAGAGTGTTCTTGCATAGATCAATATATTCTTGAAAGTATTAAATAAATGTTCAAGCAATTGTACAATTTTCTTCATTTTTGTGCTGGTAAGAATGTAGGCTGTGGAAGTCTTGGAGCTTAGCTCAACTTTCTTACAGATATCACCCTTCTTAAACATGTATAGTTTTCCCAGGAAAAAAATGGAAGTATTCCAGTTATTGCTTGAAATTCATCCCATCAAACTTCATCTACTGAATTGTGAAGAATAAAGTTTACTCTCAATCCTCTGAAGTCATTCCTCCTATGACAGACATGAGAGAAAAACTGACCTCTGGCATGGCCCATGCCTCTCCATTTGGTAACAGAGAGTGCAGTACCTTCAGAAGGTGATTCTTTGCATTTCCAGATTTAGATGCCTACTGTTAGGTGAGACGAGCCTAAACATATCTCTCCCATCATAGTTACTCCCACTCTGGGGCTTGAGGGATCACACTTTTTGACAAAGATTTAGCTGGGCAAAAGTTCCTGACACAGATGAGAAATTCAGAGGTGCTCTGAAGAAGCCAGTTGTTTTCTATGGATCTACATCACCTGACATGATTCAGACCTCCAAAATTACACATTGCAGTGGCCACAGTCCTCGGTAGCTACAGCAGACCTACAGCCCAGTTGATGCCATGATACCACCACCTCCCAACACTTACAATTAAGAAATTAGGATGGTCTCATCCAAACTTTATTCGTCACATTTCTGTGCATTTTTCCTTAAATTTTGCCCTTACTTTTACTGCTCTGCACTTTCTCAGTATCAGAAGTTAATAGAAGACTGAAGGGAGGCTGTCCACTGCAGATATGTCTTGTCAGTATATTTAATTCTTTCCAGACAAAGTAAATAAATAGATTAACAAATGAATGAGCAAGTGGAAGTCCGGAGTTAGCAATGCCATATCTGAAACCTGCTGCTATGACTAAGGTGTCTTTCTTCCCCAAGAAACCTGGAGTTTGTTAAACACAGGTCAAACTGTAAATCAGAACATATTGAATGGCTCAAAAGCCATACAGAACATAAAATTACTTCAGCTTAAAGAATCGTAGGCAGCGAGAAATTAGGGATGGAAGGCTTATTATACCGTCTAGTTCAATCTCTGCCAGCAAGGGATTATTCCCTGGAATGTATTTTACAGCACGTTATCCAAAATTGTTTCTGTGTGTGATTCTACTCTGGAAAGAGCCTATAAAAGTGGTCTGGTACAGTGCCATTCTGAGTGCATCAATGATTTCTCTCTCAGTAGCACAAAGCTTAAAGAAACATTTTTCCTATCAGTTGAAGACATCCGCTCTTTCAATCATACACACTTTCACTTATAATAGATGTTCCGTGCAGCACCTTCGCCTTTATTTGCATTGTGTAATTCCACATTATGCCTCAACTCACTCCTATTGCCTTAGGCATACTGTGATGCAGGAAAGAAGATGGAGGTAACAGCACAGGGAAATGCTTTATCTGAGATAAAGTGATACAGAGTAATTTTATGACATACATGTGCACTGAGACTTACGGCGTTAATACTGCATTAATACTGTATCTGCCTTCCACAGCTGCTCCTCTCCTATTTCCAAGACCACACATTCTGAATCTGACCTAATGAATCCTTCATTATTCTCAACTTCTGATATTACTATTGAAGTTATTCAAATATTACTACCACTCTCCCCAAGAGGCCTGCCATTCAGCTTCAGGTGAAGGAATGGGTCAGTTACCTAAATCCTGAGATTGTTATTCGGCCTCATAGTAAGCCAGTTTGCTATTAGTTTAGTGTCCTTTCATCTTCTCTTTGACTTTAAGTGTGACCTTTTCATTTTTTCTCTTTGATTTTATTCATAGTTCTTTTCTTTTTCCATTTCATAGTTTTAAATTCAGAGCTTCTAGTAGGATTGGAATATAATTTTGATTTTCTTGACTAGAGTGACCGAACAGGTTTCACTTTCTTTACTGGAGAAGATTTATCTTTGTCAGTTCCACAGGGTTCATTCCAGGCTTTAAGTAAGTAAGTAGTCCTCGTTTTATTATCAGAGTGCCCATGCTCTAAGGTCAGGCTGAGTGGGGGGTTGGGAATGACATCAGAACACTGCCTGGAACGGCTCGTTTGGGATCTTCTCAAGAGTCTCAGCCAATCATCCAGTTATTTTTATTTTGTTTTCTTTCCCTTCTCATTATTCATCAGATTCCCTACCTGCGAAAGTTTTGAAGATTTTAATTTTTATACTGATTCCAAACCAGCCCAATTCTAATGCCATCAAGCTGCTTTTTAATTATTTGCAACCACTGCATAGTGTTAACATTCTCACCGCTGCCAGGGGATGTCAGCAGCTCTGTCTCCAAGACTTCAGCACAAATTATGCTTTTTTTTTTTTTCTCAATCTGCTCCACATTCCTGTCAACATTACCTTTTTCAAGGCTCTTCACCACGCCCTTATGCTGCTTCCACACTGCGTCAGGCAGGCAAGCACAAAGTGTAACACAGGCGTCTTCTGGAAACCTGACTTGCCCTCTCAGCTTGAAGCCTTCTTGCAGACAGCCTGTTCAGGCGCTCCGGTGAGGTAACATGCTACCAGACGTATGGATGTGGAGACCTGAGGGCCCTGAGAGGTGCACTTAAGCATGCCTGTGTTTTACACTTGCTGGTTCTCTGCTGTACGACCAGTCAGGCTTAAAAATGCAGTGTAGGTTTAATGGTCATTACATATAGATTCCCTGTCACCAAAGCAGAGTTACGCCTCTTCGGTTCACTGCAGTTGTCTTTTCTCACAACCACAACGGCGTCTGTGGGGATGGAGTATTTACAGAAATCCAGCTTCACATTTTCCCACCGTGTTTGCTAGGCTGAAGCTCACCTTTTGTGCTGCAGATTCCTTTGCCTCATCTTCTGTATCTTACTCTGCCTCATTTTTTCTGTGTTACAAGAGAAAAATTAACTTTGTCAGTCCTTTTTCTCGCTGCAGGCTGTAGTGCAGCCTGAGGCTTCCAGGTGCGTTTCAGGGAGAGAGGGCAGTGTTGACTGCAGCGGTTAAAGCATTAAGCAAGACACCCTGGGAACCTCAGCTATATTTTTTTACTCTGTCACAGTCTTGCTGAAGGACTGTGGCCGACTCCTGGGGCCTCTTTCTGCTTCATTTTTACCATTTTTCATATGAAGATGATATCGGATTCCTTTATAAAATGCTTTCAGGCCTACTGAGGAAAAAAAAAGAGAAATGTCCTGCAAGAGAAAAGCTATTATTGCTTGGCTGATGTAGCACCTTGCTATTTTTTCCATAACTGTAACACAGCAGTGTTATATAGTTACAGTGTCCATAAGCTCACCTACATGATGGAGGAGGTTCCTGCTAACCCTGGGAGCCAAGGCCTCACAGCCCTCCCAGGGCCTCTGGTGGCTTCCACCCCACAGCTGCAGGGGGGCTGCCAACAACCCACCTTTTTCAACCCTCAGCTTTCCAAAAACTCGCAAGTCCAAGTATTTATTTATTTATTTTTATGCTAGAGGGGGGAAAAAAGGGGAGAAAATAAAAGTTGGATAATTTTCCTGTTGCACCATCTGTGAAACAGAGCTTCTCATGCAGGTAGGACTTCTCCTGTTGTGCCACCCAAAAGGACTGGAAAATGTTAGAGTGTCCATTCTAGTTGTTTTCCCTAGGCTACACTGAGTGAATGTTCAGCTCCCTGAGGATGAAGTGTACCGATGTAAATTTAGTGTGATAGAGCCACACTGCTGCTGATTGTTGCAGAACTACCACTGAGTAGTAAATGCTTCACTGCTCTGTTACCCGGGGGGCTGAGCATTAACTACACTATTGAACAGCAAATGCTTATCATCCCCTATAATTCAAGCCATATAAATCACTGAAGAGAGACAATGTGCCTGCAGGGAACTCATACGGTCTATAAAAATGTAAAAATCTGAACTATATTTAGCTGACAGAGCTATACTTAAAAAAAAAATAAAAAAATTCCAAAGATAATCTTAGACATTAACTCATCTTCATTTCAATCTACTGAATCTTTGCTAGAGCTCAATCTTTTCTGCAAACATTCTAATCTTTAACAATATTTAAAAAAAAATAGGGTTAAGAAATCAAAGCTATTACTTGCTGCATTCTTTCTCCTCCAGCCATTCATGCAGTATATAGAATGACCTCTTTTAAGCTCATCCTTAGAGCACAACACCAGTTATTTTTCTTAACTGGGCAAAAAGCATCACACTGCTTTGGTTAAAAAAGCAAACCAAACAGAAGGTTTAAAATATCATGGTGGTAAAACATTTATCCACTGAAAGTAGAAGACCGTTCCCATTTGTTTAAAGACACAGTTCTTAAAATTTAGTGCTTATGCAAAGGATTATTGTGCTGAGAAAGTTAAAGGAGAGTTAAAACATTCATCCAAGGAACTGTACTGCAACCGAGAATGTAAACTTTCATCCCCAGATAAGCAACCAAGTGGACACAACTAGTTCCATTAATGTCAATGAATTACCCATCTCTATGATGGTAAATGTACATGAACATTTGAAGCATCGTAGCACTGTATAGTAAGCTGATATTCCTTAACATATACATAAAATTACTTCTGTTTCTTCTTTTTACCTCAACCATGGAACAAGCTCTGATGGGCCTCATCAGCCCTACTGTAATTATCATGATCCGATTATGCAATTTTCTGCAGAGCTGAGGCCTTTGATACTATTCTACATTAGAAAACAAAACCATCCCTAAATGTCTACCAGTAGAGAAATAGAACATGTTAACCTTTACTACACAAATGCAATTATACAAAAAAAAAAACAATGAACAAAACCAGATGAGAAAAGCCTCAGGGGAGAACCAGTGTGGCACTTTCCAATTGCTCCAGACAGCATGGAAAACAGTCCTGAGCAATCAACCTTTCAAAGGGGTCAGAATCAAAATCAAATAATAATGCTAAAGCTTTTGTTATCTGTGGACAGTTTAGTAGTTTCCCACTAACTTCTATCCTTCATGAAGATGTTGGTCTAATAAAAAAATAAAAATATTTTTTTAATATTATAAAAGATGATGTTATCAATGATCTATGTTTGATTTCATTTCTTTCCTCCCTACACTGAGAAAATACATTAGCACAGGTCTCCTAACAGCATGTGAGCCTGAGCTAACTGACAGCAATGAGGGATTTTAAAAAGACAATCAGAAAAATGTTTGCCCAGCATGGAAAGCAACATGCATGTAAGATTACTTTGTAAGACTGTAGTAAATAATGGCAGCATGTTTAGGATGGGCTATCAGGGTACCATGTTACCAAGAACGGAAGCAAGAGTCTTTCTGTGTACACTCCTAATGTGGCTCAAAGGTGTTGCTTTGAGTTTTCTTCAGATGAAACGCAGACAATTAAACAAAAATGGAATCTCAGAGAAAACAGCAAAACCTCTGGTCTTCTAAAGGCAATTGTTTTATGCAGTTAGTGGCTTTATCTTCTGTGGGATATTATATGTTTATCAGAATGGCAATACTGGGAAGAGAGCAGAATATACTAAGAAACTGTAGTGAAAAATGCTTAATTTGGGATTAATAGCAGAAAATTAATGCGATACAGCAGTAGTTTAATATGCTGGAAAAACGAACACTTACAAGTAATCCTCCCAAATGTACACCAGCTGCAGAATTCCAGATGAATTTAAGATGTTAGTCCCTCAGGACTACTCAAGTGAAAATGAGCTCATGCTTCGGTATTTTCAGATCAGAGCCATATGCTGTACACTAGCACATTTGCAGTATTAGTACCTTGCAGTAAATTTCTTGGAGTATTATTGAATCTAATTTCCAATGCCCACAGTCAGGAAACTTCTTTCATTTCCCTTTGGATATAACTCTGCAACCTGAACCAACCCATCATTATATTATTGTGATGCTAAGCTGAAGGTATGTATCATCCTTGTTTTAATAAACACAGGACATCCATAACTTTAGGTACCTAGAAAAAATCCAGTGATGAATAAGTTCAATGATTCGAAGAAAAAAAAATAATTCTCCTGATGCTACTCATTAGTTGGGGCAAACTGCTTCAGTGCCACCAATGGAAATGGACAGGTGACATTTCTCACCAGCAATGATCTGCTGGGAAGCCTGCAGTGAACACTGACATTGTAAGCAGTCCCTTCTCCTGGCATATAATGAAGTCTTCTGCATTATAATAATGCCTTGTAGTTTATTTTTCTCCTAAACATTTTTCTCTTCCCTTTAATAAAAAGTAAATATATGTTAGTGGAAAAAAAAAAAAAAAAGAAAAAAGCCTCTTAAAAATTAATCTAAATTGCATTATATTCAAGACCCACTATTACACTCCATGCTCATTATGTCTGACCTAAAAAGAATATTAAAAATCTCATTATTTTGTTGCTGGCTTTTCTACTTAATTATTACCATGACAGGCAGGTAATCATTATGCTGATTACTCAAGACTGAGATGTAAATAGCTCACGTGGGGGTTAATAATCAGATAATAACAGTAAGCACTGGTTCTGTATAATTAAGTCAAATGACATGATTTATACTAGTGCGCACACACCTACCTTCAAAATGAAGCATTTTATGATATTACTCTTTCCAAATAGTCCCACACTTTGCAACCATAATATATGTATGCTAAACCTAAAATTTTTTGCATTCATGATATTTGAATTGAATCAGGACATTTTGTTTAAAAATATCAGTAATCTATTTATTATTGGTGTTGAGTACCACTTATTAAAGTCCCTTTATCAATAGCTCATACTTCACTGAGGCACAAAATGGTTGAGGTTGAACAGAACTTCTGGACCAATTCTTGTCCAGCTACCCTACTCAAGCAAGGCTACACTTGATTGCTTCCAGAAACTCCATCAACCTTGAACAATAAAAGTCCTGTAAGAACATGCTGATATGCTAATATGGCAAATGACAACACTCTCATAGATTTTCTTAAAATGATCTATTTAATTTATAATAAAGAGACTTCCTTTTATTAGCTCATATTTGGAAAGAAATGTTAGTTGCCATTCTTAACATTTAACAGTTTTGTATGTACCAGCAGTGCTAGGTGTAAAGCAAAACAAGGCATCACCGAATCATGTGCAAATTTAAAACTGTAAAAGGGATGGTTTTCTCAAGCTATAACTGTTCCAGGAATAGCTAACTATTATTAGCTGAATACTAAAATAACTTATACTGCTGCCTCTATTAAAGCAAAACTCTCTTTTTCAACTACAGGAAATTAAACGCTAAGATGCAAGAGACATTTCGTAGATATGGAGGATCTTTTATCTGATTGATTACTTGAGCAGAGTTCTGGAAGCCACTAACAGATTCACATTTCTAATGAGGGTCATCTGTGAGTCAACATTTCTAAGTTTGAGTCATAACTTTCTTCTTGAGACGTCTCACTGATTGAAATGGATTTTGGGAAAGGGCAGGATTTTCTTAATATGGGAAATATTAAAAAAATAATATTTTGAGGTTTCTTTTCTTTACAGTTTATTTCCCTTTCCTTGCCTTTTCACTCTTTCCTTTTGTGTGCCTTTCCCTAAATAATTTTCCTCTCACCCTTTTGGTATGACTGTGTATGTCTGAAGGCATGGGGATAAAAGTGCAGGGATAGGAGAAGCCGCCTTCCCTTGGGGAGGATTTCCTCTAGCTGGTACTTATGCAGGCACTCTTCCAAGTTACAGACATTCCTCTATTCTTCTGCCTTCACCTGTTTAGCCAGAATAGGACTGCAAAATGAGGCAGATGCAGAATTCAAGAAGGAAATTTCATGAAATCCAATGAGATAGGGGATAAAAAGGGCTTTAGGGCTTGTTGTTCTCCCAGCATCATGCACAATTCACTCTCACAGATATTTTTTATAGCAGTGGTTACCAGTGACATTAGGTTGGGACAATCTCCAGCACCACATATCAGGTAATAAACTTTCCAGTTTATTATTGGAAAGTCCTGAGGAAAGAACAGCAGAGATCAACGGTCACTCTAGGAGAAGGTCTATATCCCTCTCTAGTGTAGTATCTAGGGAAATACAAGGAGTATAATATTTTTCCTTGATGCTTGTACTGCCAGTACAAAGTATCTATCAGAACCTATGAGGTGGATGGCCAGTATTGCTGGAGATACACGATTAAATGAAATTTTATCTAGATTCCAATGCATGCTGAAACTATTAGTGCCAGCCTCCCACCTGGCACTGAGGTAAAACATTCACTTGCACAGCACAGCACCTCAGAAACGTAGAGCAGGGATTGCCCATCAGGACCTAAGCCTCACACACTATGGGTTTTTTGGCAGTTTTACAAACTTCTCTCCTTTTTCTACTGTGCATTTTTCACTGTTTCTCCTTATTTTATTAGTGCCAGCCTGATTGAAAAGGGCAAGAGGAAGGGGGAAAGCAAGCACTCTGCAGGGCAAATGGGAAGAGAAATGGACAGTAGCTTTTATTAAAATGTCACTGCTCATAAGGAGCTTGTGACAGCCCAGCATTATATAAGGATGGCTTTTAAAAAGGTGTTGTTAAATATACACTGATTTCTCTCATATTTTAGCTTGCTATTTTAATCACCTCCACACTGAGTTCTTAAAAGTATTTTGAACTGCTTCTTTGTCATGTTTTCTAGCCACTGGAGCTATGCTGTCTCAAATCAAGACAAAGTAGGAACATTATGGCTGTCAAACAAAGGTGCTGGTATCTGACAGAACCAGTTATTGCTTTAGGAAAAATCTTCAGAGCCCTTCGTGCTCTGACTCGTTACGAGAACCTGTTGTGATGGGATTTGGTGTGCACGTGTGTTTCTAGACTGCCGTTTAGTTTATTTGCACATACATTTTTCCTGGAGTATCCCTTGGGGCCAGGACTCGTGGGTTCTGTGCCCAGTTGCAATGGTCAACTGAGACATTGCATTTAATGCATGTTTGGTTGTGGAATTAAACTTACCAGTAGGTTTATTCTAGATTTTCTGTGAGAAACTGACAAAAATCAGAGGCACATAAATACAACTGATAGACATATATAGTGCTTTTGATATATTCAGTATAAAGCTTAGAGAGTATCTATGTCACAGCATTTTTTTGGGGGGTTGTCTCATCTATATACATTTTTAGCTAGTTAGGATTGCTTAGAATTGTTAAGACTGTTAAACTCAATCATATGAACTGTCCTTAATTTATGCCTCACTCTAAAGATTCAAAAGAAAATACTTCTCAGATTACTATAATGTGTCTGAAATATAACTCATCCATACAGAAAACAGTAAATAATCATCTTAGGAATCTTCCTACTTTAAATGGATATCAACTAATAGTAGGTGATTATTTTTCAGTAAATGTTTAGTATGATCAGCCATTTAAAACCTTCTTCAACATCACTGTGCTTGGACAGAATTTCCAAACAGCTCTCAGGACTGTATCTCTCTGGAGTCTGTGCTGGGCCCCTGTTATCTCCTACCACAGCAAAAATACAGAGAGAGGGTAGAGGCTAGTGTTTCCTTAGTACAAAACTAAAAGGGCAAGACAAAGAATGGATTCCAGAGCGGAGACGCCTGAGGTCCGTGTCCCTGCTTGCAGTGCCATGGTATTGAAGGTTTCCTCCCTCCTTTCAGAAACTCAGCTGTTTCTCATGTTTGGGTTAGAGCTTGACTCAGTAAATCTGGAGAAGATGACATCCTTCTATCCCTCATACTGTTAGCCAAAGTCAACCTGCACAAAACTCTTCTCCCTCTCTGCAATTGCGGCAGAGGTAGGAGCCTGCTGCCTCCCATCTGGGCTGTGATTGTGGATGCCTGAAAAGCCAGTCCACGTTTCCAGAGAGCAGTGCTTATGGCTGGGACAAAATCATAGCAGGGAGGAGTGTCTCTTCCCAGGCAGGGCTGCCATTGCAGCAACAAAAATTTGTGGTGCTGCCTAAGGTGAGGTTTACACATGGTGGTGATTCAGAAAACACGGTCATGTGTCTGGGCTGCCTGGCAGGGGTGGGTCCAGGATCGTCAGCTACGCTGCATGGCTCTGGCCACTGTCAGGCTTTTTGAAGAAGTTTGTGTGGCGGCTGCAGGCCTGCCAAGCCAAAGCTTGGCCAAGCTTTATGGCCAAGCTAAGCCTTGGGGGTGGCCATTTCTCTGGAGTGGGTTTAGAAGTGACAATACAGGAAAGCTCAGGGGTTCACAGGCTTAAAAGCCCTGCCTCCAGGTTTGGTTTGGTTTGGGGGGTTTTTGAGTGTGGTGAGGGCTCATGTTTAGAGATTTATTATTTATTAAGGTTTAGAGTTAAGGTGGTGTAAGGCTGGGAAGAGAAGGCGGTATTACTTCAGCAGCTTGCTCTCTGTCTTCAGGCTGGGAAATTCAGAGAATGAGAAGACTCGGGCAGTAAGCAATGAAAAGTCTCTCGGGCTTTTCATTCCTATGCTGTCTTCATCATTTGCCTTGTCCAGCAGTGACAGAAGCCCTGTTCTAATTGTAAATCTAAATCAGTTGAATATCGATCCCCAGGAAGTCTGATTATATTTGTCTAAAATAATAGAGATGAGTAGCTGACTCTAAAGACAACTCTAAACTTCCCCATCTAACAATTTAGATCTCAGCTTAATGAGCTCTTAAGTAATTGGGTCAGCCATAAATAGAGTTGTTTGCAAAGACAAGAACACATTAATCTCTAAAGGTCATATTGCTAGTAGCACTGAGAAGTATTACAATATTTATATCCCGGTTCTGAAGATCGATTGGTTGTATTCAGATTGCATTTGTTCCTTTTAAAGATATTCAAACTAAAGAGTGCCCAGGAGGTTTCTTCCTTGTAGTCCACAAGAGAGAGCAAATACTTAGGTTCAAGACAGAAAGGATTTTGTTTAAGTAGTCATGCTATTGACATTACTTTCTTTAAAGGGAATTGGGATAGAGTATATCTCCAATGAAGAGTTGCAAGAAACAGTATTGATTTCTGGATGTTTACTTCAGGAAGGAAGAAAAGAATGACTTTCCTGGTGTTGGAGGTCCAAGGGATTATTACAGACAGGGGAAAAACCCTGAGGATCTGCTTGTTCAGTAGCTGTCTGATATGGGATAAAATGTTCTCGACAACTCTGGATGCTCCTTAGAGATATGTGGGGATCTCCACATTGTATCTTGTTATATTACAGTGCCTTTCTTCTCTCAGCTCTACAGGAACTCTTTTTGTACCATACTGAGGAACAAATGGTTTATTTTGGGACCTCTCTTCTGCCTTGTGTGACTGAACCTAGTCTTCCCAATGGTCTTTGGGAAGTATAAACTATAGTAAACCTAACAAGGATATGATTTTTACAACCTTCCTTGCCTGAGCTTGTCATGGGAATACAGGAAACATCAGCACTATAGCACTGTGAATTGAAATTGCTCACTCCCTGCTTACTTAGCTTTGTACACGTTCTTCACTCCAACTGTCTTGTCTTTTCCTGAGCTCCTCCACCAGTCCATTAGAGAAAGAGAATTGAAGTGATTTTCTAAGTCATTAAATTAGAAATAAACTGCAGAGTATACTGCTGTCTTCAGCAGATTGCTGGAGGATTTAAACCCCATTGTTGCAGTCCTTATTTAATCTATGCAAACAAAAACCCCTCAGCCTACGATGCAATTAAAATAGGAGAACTTATTTAATGAATCTTAATCTAAATGAAATCCTGTTCTGTCCTAAAAACACACCCATAAAAAAACCACAGAATAATTTGCAGCTTAAAGTTTCACATTTAGTTTCAGGTTTTGAGTTGGGATGCTCACAGGGAAAACAGTACAGCATGAAAACAGAAACAGTCAAGAAAACCAATAAAAAAACTGAGGCAGTAAAAGAAACGAGACTTAAAAATATCAGAGGAGGAATTGGCAACTAAATCTGGGCAATCACCTCATCATGGCTAACTTTATTATTTATATCTAATTCTCCCAATCTATAAGCTGTACATGAACAGAGTGGGAAATTCTCAAATGTATATTATTTATTTATATCCTTATTTAAAATATATAGGAATAAATTTCTACAAAGTCCACACACATTGTGAACTGTGAAGGAATTTTGACTAGAGAGCGCTGGATGAGACAGCTGGGTTAATGGATGATTTCAATAAGACTGCTTAGATTACACAAAAATAAACAGTTTAAAAAGCAAGAATTTTTAACGTTCCATTTTCAAAATACCTGTACATTCAACATTGTTTTGAATAACTGAAATGCAATTTAAACACTTGTTGAATTATTAAAGAATAGAAAGCTTGTAACAAAATGGATTAGGTAAAGGAAAGCATCACATTAATATTCAAAACTAGAAAATTGTGCCAAAAGGATAAAGCAACTAAGAGAAAATTCCTTAATCAAATAGTTTAACTTATGGGAAATACAGTTTTGGGTTGATCAAATGTTAAGAGCTCTCATAAGACTTCTGTGATTAATTCTACCAAATACCACGGAAAGGGGTTATCTAAGTGAATTTCTATCTGAAAACAATCAAAACATCAACAAGTACAGTAAAGAAAATAAAAGAAAAAGTACAGTAAAGGCATGCTAAAGTATCACAAAAATCGATTTCCAAAAGGTCAACTGCTCAGTTCCCAACTTTACAGACACATGTTCAGTTTGGGATAACACCTT
>VXBZ01012527.1:84405-102994 GCA_013399135.1 Heliornis fulica | reverse complement strand
CAACATTGAGATATAATAATGCTATTTCTATCCTGTGCTAATAACTCACTTAATTGCTTACACTGTCAGTGCCAGAGTTTTTCTATGACTCTATGTGGATAATTTCCTTTTTACTGTGATATCTTTTTATAGCAGTTACTTTCATTTTAAAATGATGAGGCAGTTTCAGTTCCCAGTGCTGCAGAACTCATAGGAGCCACGGTAAAAAAAAAAATTTGGCTTTGGATTTTCCTACCTTCTCTAGATAATTTCTTCCATATTATCTAGACTTGAATTCATGCTAGCCCCTAGATTATCCATTTTGCCTTCCACTAGCAGTGTGCTTCATCAAAGTACTTAACTGCAAGAGTTTCTGTCAGAAAAATTCATGAGTAACTTGAATTAAGCCTCACTCTTACAATTATCAGTATCTTCTGACTGTGGTCAGAAGATACTGATAATGTAGGCAAACCAAAATTATCGTAGCAAGTGTCACTGCCTTTTATATTTCTTCCTAATAAATGCTTAATAAGTATTTACATGTCGCCTTATCTTTAACATACATAAAAGGCTATGGGCTTTACAAAAACCTTTGTGAAGCACATCTGAAATATTTCTAGGGCAAAATAATCCTGTTATAGATGTCTTAGACAACAGGGCTACTGCAGTTCTGGAGAACTGGGAGTTCACAAACAGTTTTAATGAACTTGGGAGGGTAAAAATTTATCTTAATTTTATACCATAATCACTGACATTTTTGGTATCACAATGTCTGGTTATAACTAAAGATTCTTAAACAACTGACTAACAAAAAGGTTTAAGTGTTTTATCACCATCTCTGATGGAAGACAGATCTAAGCATTTGGCTATAATAACCCCAGGACCAGAGACTCTTCTTTCTGTTTCAGGGGTCCTGAGAATCCTTCATCTGACCTGAGCCACAGGTTACCTCACTACTTAATTTCTGCAAAGTTTTAGAGTATTCATTCTTCCGGTTGGCCTTACCCAATATGAGGAGCTTTACAACCCACAATCTCCTCGGGAAATTGTTGACTTCTGCAATAGTCCAGTGGCCTTGACTATCTAGTGGCCTGTTGTGCAAATCTGTGCATATACTTATTTCAGACTATACCACAGAACAAAAAAAAAAAACCCAACATTTGCTGTTTAACACTGAGAGTCACAGCTAGAAATGTGTCATCTGAGTGCAGGGAGAAAGGACGGAAGCATCACTATTTGAAAGACTGAAGTAAAATAATATATAGCACCAAGATGATCCAACTATTTTTTTATTTAGGGGCATGATGTTTCTACATAGTGAGTAATGCAGGCATCAGTAAAGTAATCTCATATACTGCACTGCTGTCACCATGTACAAGTAACCTGACAATATTGATTTAAACCTAGGCAAAGATGACCTTAAAGGACCTGTCATGATCCACTCAACTCTACACAAGGGAGACCCTTGAGGAGAGTTTGAGACCATGAAGAGTTCAGGGTCACTGCAATGTATGGAGTATTTAGATATTGGCATCCAGTCAGTCAAAGAAAACACATTTGTATCTAAATTTTAAAACTTAAGCAAGTATCCCTTACTAATAAAGTCATGGTTTATGATGTATATTAATTATTTAGTAGTAACTTATAAGCAGTATACCACTATTTTTGTAGGAGTAATTGAACTATGCAATCAATTGAAGCAGGTGTAAAACAGCTCAGAGATTTTAACATTCTTTTTTTTCATTTACCCTTCCTGTCTCTTCCTCCGGTTTTCTCTCCTGATATCCAGCTGATGAAACAATACTACTGAGATATCAATGTAAAACAGATTTCTGAACATTCACTTTCAACAACACCTGCTTTCTTTATAATGGTAGGTAATTTTATAGTGGTAGGTAATTTTTACCAGGAAAGAACATGGTAAACTTTTTATTTGGATGGTGTGGGTTTTTTAATGTTTGTTATCGTCTAAAAAGGATGGGTTACAAGTCGAACAAATACAAAGTTTGCAGGCAGTAAAAAACATGTTTTGAGCCATGAATCTAACAGAATTTCCTTTAGACTTGCCAGGAATATAAACCACTAATTTAAATCTGTTTACAGTTTCTGTTCCAGAGAATCCTTTCAGAATTTGAGATGCTGAACAAAATCACATGTATAGATAAGGATTAGAAGGTGCTTTACAGGACAAGATAAACTTTATAGGGTTTCTTGTTCTGTCATAGTTCTGCTTCTTTGAAGCTCATCTTAGTATACTCTTCTGTTGCCATTTCCAAACTTTCACCCAGGAAATTTTACTTATAAATAACGAACATGTTGAAGTGTCTTCCATTATATGTTGAAGCAACTAAAACATTCTCTTTTTTCCATCTCTCTGTAACAAATATGGAGGGAAAGCCAGCAGGGGAAAAATCTGATTTTATCCTCCAAAGACCCTGCTTACAGAAATCTGCCTTTCTGATCAAAAATGTCTGTTCCAGGTTATTCAGTTCTGTAACAGAAAAGAACACTGTCTAAGAACTGGTCACTTTCAATCACAAAAGAATCTGAGATAATTCAAAACACGGTTACTCAAACATTTCAATAGGAACATTGAAACCAATTCTTTCCACCATTTCCCTTCCTCCATTATTTTAGTATTCAACTTGTTTGAAATAATCTAATTGAATTTTTCTGTACAATTACCAGGAGTGTGGTGATTAAAGAGAGTAACAAATATAAAGAGTGATTTCTGAGATAGTCCAAAAGATAACTCATCTATAAGTATGGAGACTTGAGCTAGTACTCCCAGATTAAAGACTGGCAGAGATGCATTATTCTTGTAGCATAGATCTTCCTGTTCTTTCTTTGAGACAAAAATATAATCACAAAGATTTTTGGTACTGGATTAGTTTTACATTTTTTCTTAATTGTGAAAAATAGAATCACTTTAAATATGTCACTGCTCAAAGGATATTCTCTGTTCTGTATTAAGCAAATTGATGTAATCCTGTTGAGTATTTTGTCAAGCAAATTCACTTTTATATTTAAAGCGGTACAAAGGGAGTGCCACAGCCTATTAAAAAATAATAATCCAAAGAACAATTTCCAAAAACACACTTAAAAAAGCCAGAAAGAAATAGGTGATATTTTANATATACATATATATATATATATATATATATATAAAAATATAGATACAGAAGACTGAAAATGCTGAAGATGTGACTTGCACAACACCAAGGGTCTAAAAATTAAGATACTCAAGTCTAAACTAGTCATACACAGTCTTTATGCATGCAATAGCAAGTGAATTTCTCTCTACCCCACAGATTTTGGTGCCTGTCCTGGCCAGAACCGAGACATTAATATAAAACATGTGAAGATGAGAGACAGAATCCCAGAATTACACTACAGATTTATTGAGAATCAAGGCTACTAACTCTTAGTACTAAAGAACAGAAAAGAGTATCATGACTTTTCTATATACCTCATTTATAATTCTAATGGGAAATTTGATTGCACATAGAAAAAAAGATTTTATTGCATATTAGACAGTTTGGAGTTTGAGAAGACACATTTTCTTTTCAAGCTGTATGAAACAGACTTTTATGATTTTTTAAAAAGAAACAATATTGTGTGATTGTGTTGAACTTTTTAAATCTGCAGTTTAGGCAATGACAGCTTGACAACCTCTTGTTTTTTCTATGTTTCAAGGCCAGATTGCTCATGATATTAGGTGTTCCCATAATATGAACACTGCCCTTCCCTCTTCCAAGATCACTGGTCGCTGTTGATCAGAACTGTTTAAGACATTGCTCAGACCTCAGGGATTTCTTATAGATTTTTCAGTATAGAATATTTGACTGCTCATACAAATGATACTGATGTTCCTGTAAAGAAGTGACTGCTTCTTTGTCTTTCATCCTTTTAGCAATGTTTAAGCCTTTGGAGAAATGTATGTATGGAATATTTTTGCTCTTCGTATCTTATCTCATTTTAAATGCATTATTCATCAGTGAAAAAGGGAATATCTGTAGGATGTATTTGTAAAACCAGAATTTAGAGTTTGAAGAAGTATTTCAGAATTATAGCCTTTTCTGGTGCCTACATGGTTTTTAAAATCAGGACAAATAGAAAAAAAAAAAGGACAGTTTACACATAAAGCATCTAAGAAAATAGAGAAAGAGAAAGACTTAGAATACCATATTCTGCTTAAATTGAGGGAAAGTTATAGTATTCCATTATTAGAGGTTTAGTGGCAGAATAAAAGCTGATCTTTTAGCAGTGTCTATTCCCCGAGTTCCTTTGAACATTATTGTACAAATTCTCAACAGCTAAGAAACGCCAGAACTCCAGCCTAAAGCTTTACACTCACTGAAATTATTTCCCTATCTGTTATGTACAAAACCCACTAATGTCAACTGTGCCCTGAGAGATTTTTCATTCAATGCATTTTGAGTGATCATATTTGTTGCATATATATCTATTACAGAACTCCCCAGACATAACCAACATTTCTTAAAGATAAGACTCTGCCACCTGGTATAAATTCCAGGATATGAGCTTTGGGAATCTGTAGATGAGAGCTACCCATGCCTTTAAAGTGTGAGTATATCCACTATTACATTAAATTAGTTTTATAGTATAGGAAAAAATTACCTAGCCTATTGCCAGAAGAACTGGGGAACAAAAAATAAAACAAAAACTAAAAAGCTAGCGTTTTAGTTCTGGTACGCAGAAAATAAAAGTTAGGTGTTAAATTAATAAATTAAAAGTTAAGTAATTTCCTATGAATATGCTTGTAAAGTGGAAAGATCAAGACAGGGAAGTGAGAGAGCAAATTCAGAGCAGATGCATATGCTATAACCCAGAAATATTCTGTTGGCACAGGCAACAATTTTAATTTTAGCTTGTGGCACAAATACTCTGCCAACCTCTGTAAGGTCTTAGAAATGGCATTTGAACATTCTGTTCTCATAAAAATTTTTGGTTTTCATATCTCCCAAGTAATGTATTGTAAAGGACCTTGTCTTGTCATGATATTTGTGTCAAAGGACATTTTTTTGTCTCAACATTGCTGGAAACATCACACCGCCTACCACTGCCATAGTGACGGAGTATCAGTCTAACCACAAAGCCATGTACTTCCAGACAAACCTGAAGATGAAGCAAAACCTAAGAACTTTAACCTAGCCCCCACACATATGCCCAGACCCAGGGTGGAAAAACAAAGGGACCTAGAAATCCCCCAAAGACCACTTGAGATGCCCAGAAACCCCCAAGCGATGATATTTGGCATATGTACTATTGCTGAATGCTGGGTGAGGTTAAACAAAACAGTTCTTAGAATATGCTAATGGATTCTTGGAAGGAAAGACACACCTCAATAAAAGAGCAGAGACAACCAACATCAAGTGGGATCCCTCCACCTGGCTTGAAGTCAATTCAGACTGATGGGACGCTGCAGCTCCTAGTGCACCTCCACTTTCCTTATTTTTCCTTCTCTCTCTCTCTCTCTCTCAAAATCTCTCTCTCTCTCAAAATCTCTCTCTCAAAATCTCTCTCTCTCAAAATCTCTCTCTCTCAAAATCTCTCTCTGTCTCTCTCTCCCTGTCTTGCACTTACGTAGATGTTGAAGTAACCCTTTAAACCTTTTCTCTCTTATTGGTATTTGACCTCATTTGTATCTTAATTTCACCCTGGGAATCAAATCAAATCTCCCCAGACTGGACCTTTCTGGATCAGGACACATATCATTTTAGTGACTAAAATAAATGAGAAAGTTCTTTATATATTCTTCTCAAAACAGGCGTGTTACAGCTTTTAATAAATGTAATATTTATTTTTACTTTCAAGTGTAGATGCCAAAGCAAGTTTTATGTAACTTGACAGCTACCTTCTGCATGACTGTTATTCAGGGCATTACAAAGACTTTCAAACAAACAGAATCCCTTTCAGATAGATTTAACTGAAAATTACCAAGATGTTTGGACTTTAATGAATTAGATATTTATTGAGAATAAATTTAAATTATTTGCATCAATTTAAATACGTATGTTCCACTAAATGACAGATCTGAATTACTAATGAATCACAAAAGGGAAATTTGTTATTAGTGATAAGAGGATCACTTTTCAATAATCTTTAAAATTATTCACAGAAATAATACTCTGAGCATTTTAATATGTAACAAGGATTTGCAAAAACATTTATCTCAACTATATTTTTTCAAATGAATGGAAAATATCCTAAGCAACAAGCAGAAAAGCATAATTAGAAACACACATAAATATATGTATAATCAAATAAAAAGCCAGTTTCATAAGTTTATGACTTTACACAAGACAAGCTTTGCTTTTCAGAAAAATTCATCTGCAGTATCTGATGGAAATAAAGACACATTTTTCCACATTTAGGAATCACCTCATTGTAATGAATAGCAAGTGCAGAAACCTTAATATCATAAAACTTTCTATCATTACACTACAAATAGGACTTATTTTCCTCATTAAAGCTTGTTTCAAACCAGATGAAAGAGGAGCATAGCCATAAAATGTAACAAAACTTTAATATCCCTATCAGGTGAAAAATATTAGTCTGAGAATGTCATGAATAAATATGTACTTATGCTTATGGAACAAAGTAAAAATGATATTTTCATTCTGTAAAAAAGCATGGTAGGTATAAAAATATTCAGATGTAATCATACTTCACAGTAAATAGGGAGCTTAAAGTGAGTCTTCTTACTTGCTAAATTACTAAAAAAAACCTCTCTGCATTTCTGCATACTAAGACTTACAAGAAGATTTATTAACAAGGATGTCCTTGGTGTGCAAGTTAGACAAAGACAAAGCAAAGGATTGAGTATCTTACATAAATAATTCTGAGCAAAGGGAACAGAACCCAAGTAAACTGAATACTAACCTATCTAATGTTCCTTTGAAGTCCATATTACTGTGAAACTAGACTTTTATGATGACTCTCTACAATATCTTTCTGTCTTTCTCCATCATAATATCTTGTTAACCTTGTGTTTCATTCCAGAAAATATGAGAAAGGTAGTACTTTAAAGACAGTCAACAACACATATTTCCAAGGAATGAGAAGTTCGAAAGAGGAGACATGGAGCTTCAAGCAATCAGAAGATTCCTTTAATATATGTGAGCTATATGTATATATATGCACAAGCATATATATATATGTCTTCATTTTTTGGATAGCTAAATGTGTCAGAGGTTTGCTCTATACATCTGTGATGTAGCTGGGGATAAGAGTTGTGCCTGCATGTATTTCTAGGGCACTTAGTCACCCTAAGCAAGCTCTAGGGATGCCCCAGTTAGTCTCTACATAGATGACACATTGTAATCGTTTCACTGGACTTCTAGACAGAGTCACAACAAGGAGACCAACAATAGTCCAGGACAGGTGACTGAACAGCAAGATACTTGGTTGACACCTGCGTATGACCTCAGGCAGAGACAGAAATTCCCCCAGCAACTCCTGCTCTGCTTTGGCCAGTTGTTAGAAAGTATTTGTGACTAATGTTTTGATTAATATCCTGGAGAATACTGCCAGAAGTTCCTACAATAGAGAAAGGAATTGCACAAACTGCAAATAGGTAAGATAACTTTAATCCATCTGCAGGTATGGTCCCATCAGATAGAATTTTGTATACATTTAAGATAACTAGGAGATGTTCTGTAATTTAATCAAGGATCCTTGCAGCACACGCTTCTGTCACCATTTGGACAGTGACTGGACATCCTGTTTGAGAGAACCAATCCCCATGTGAGTGTTAATTTTTGCAAAGATCCGAATAAACCTGGTTTTCTACCAATGCTGTCTCTATGAATGTCTATGCTGTCTGATGACCAGTCTCCAATAAAAATCTGTTTCCTTGCTACAGCAAATAATGACTTTAAAAATAAACAAAAATATAGGGTTTTTTTATTTTTGTTTATTTTGTTTATTAACAAAAAAATTATAACATTCAGGCCTAAAATTACTTAAGCCTCTTATTTCCAATTCACATATATAATGAATTTATCTTTATATACTCTGCTGTTTTTAAATTGCTGAAAGGCAAAATGTCCACTCAGCCATGCTCTCACGCCCCCTCCTCAACAGGAGAAAGTAACATGGAAAAAGTTTGTGGGTTGAGATAAAGACAGGTCATGCCTTACCAAGGTCTGCCACTGGCAAAACAGATTGGGGAAAAAAAAAAAATCCTTAAAACAGTGAAGAAAAAAACGTAAAACACTACCTTCCCCTCATCCTTCTTCACAGTTCAACTTCCGTCCTGCATTCTCAGTTCCTCTGCCTGTCAGTATCAGCTCCAGATCCTGCAGCACCTCCTCGCCTTCACCTTGGTGTTAGCAGGGTGGTTGCTCTCATTGTTTTTCTACACTCCTCACTTTTGTGCAGAATTTTTTTCCCTTTCCTGAATGTATTTCCCCCAAGACAGCCCCTCTTCAGCTGCGAGGCTGGGCCATGCCTTGCAGTGGGGTGGGTTGGAGCCAGCTGGAACTGTGTCCAGCACAGGGCTGCCCCGTCCACTCCTCACAACATCCCTCACTCCATGTTCTCTGCTGCCAACACCTTGCCACCTATGCTCAATACATACACAGAGGCTGTTCTATCATTAAATATACTAAAATTTTGAGCTAGTAGATAAATATTTGTAAATATGCAATCTACCTTTTCCTCTCCCTCTCCTCCTCCCGCAGTTCATCGTGCCTTTAGATGTCATCTCAGCCAGAAGACTGAATGAAGTGGGTCAAAAACATAAAAAACTTCATGAACCCCAACCATCAGGGATCTTCTTTGGGTTTCACAGCCAGCCACTTCAGCCTTCAAACTGTTGAAACATCACTTCTCTTCCACTCCTCCTATCCCTCACTAGGAAAGAAATACTTTGTTACACTTAAAGAGATACCAAAACCAAGTATCATGAATTATCTAAAGAGATTTTCCCAGAAATGTCTGTTTGCTTTGTTGAAATTAGATCAAAGAATGTGCTGAAACTGATTTTATCTGGAGAAGATGGTGAAATAATGCTGTGCACAGATTTGGATTCCCCTGGGGATCTGTGTAAGTAGTCTATGAACCAGCTGTTTTGTATAAGAGGAAACTAAAAATAATAGAGACTTAACATACTTTTTTGCTAACATTTAAATCGTAGTACATTATAAGGATCACTTTCTTTAATTGGAAGCTTAACGAAAGCATAATAATTTGCTGCTGCCAACTAATATCCAGATTGCTGTTCAAACAAGTGCAAATCTGGAAAATTAATGGATGGCTTTAGAGCATCTTTCTGTTTTTTCATGTATTTGTGTTCACAAATCCTTGGTTACAGATCACAAATATTCACTGCAGTTCTATTGAATTACATTATTTTGTTTATACAGATGAAATAATTAGCTACAAACCAAATGATAATTCACATAACTCAAACTATTTTAAAGGGTGTAAGTGGTGTGATGAATCTCCAAACACAAGATACTGGAAAAAAAGGTTCAGCTTTTCCAAATACACTGGAATACTGTGAAGCTACAATGCCTAATAGGATGGCATTTTGCAATGTATGATATATTAATTCTATATTTTCTTTTTCAGAGGTAGTTATCTCTTATTATCTTAGAATGAAATTGTTAAATTCTGTAAGAAATACTCCATAAATCCTTACTCATGGTAATGTCATCCCTGCCCTGCAGGATGTGCTGTAGCAGGAAGCATCTTTCCAAGTGATGATTATTTTACTGAAGAATCAATATGTTTTGTGACAAAATGGGTCCATTTGTTCTTGAGTTCTTAGCAGATACATTTTTATCTAAGTTTCAAAATATCATTTTCTCTCTAGCTTCAGGGAATATAGGGACAATCATACTTTTCAAGTAAATAAGCATTTGTGGTGAGCATTTCTTTTACAAAACTAACTTTTTTGTGTAGTATGCAAAGTGTATTTAATGAAAATATATCAATTGTTTAGAAGTATTCTGATGTACCCACTGTCTGTTTTTTGAAAGGGAAATGTTTGCTAAATGGACTGGAAAACAGATACATTTTCCTACATTTTTGAGAGGAAATATATTAAAATTTTGATTAATGCAAATACTTTGATTGGATTCTGATATCAGTCCCATTAATTACCACATGTGTAACTAAAATGAGGATCTGTTTTTCCCTGTTTTCTTGAAATTGCCCTGACTTAAGTTGTTAACTAAAAATTAGTTTCCACTGGGAAGATAAATAAGTAGCAACATTTGAATGTCTGAGACAGTTCTGTTTATTGACAAGGAATTGATACTTTGTCCTTCAGTACCATTGCGCCCACCCTGTCGGTTGAAATAAAGCTATGGCTGATGGAGAGGAACACATTCATATATACAATGTGGTGGATTTACCCTTGTAAACAGATCAGACACCCCCCCACTCTTGTTAACTCCCCTCTCGCTGTGGATGAGGTGAAAAATAGAAGAAAGGTGAAACATATATGCCCCTGAATTTCTTGATCTTTTTTTTATTGCTGAGTGAGGCATTATATGATATTGATAAAGTGTCAGTTTGGGTCAGCTGTCTTGACAATGTTCAACATCTTGGCCAACTCCACCTTTCTGACTTTGGGAGCCTGTTGGTGAGTGGAAGAGGTCTTGATACTGCACAAGAACCGTTCAGCAGTGCGATGTATTGTCAACACTATTTTAGCTACAGATGCAAAGCACAGCACCATACAATGTAATATAAAAAAAAAAACAAAACCTTCATACCTTGATATCATCCAGATCCAGCACATAGGAACACAAGAAAAGTAGTGTATATTGAAAGCATATTGATAAACAGATTCATAAGAAAGTATACTGCCAGATAAAGGTTGAGTTGCAATTGACTTTTACACCACTTTTTGTCTTTTTTGTTCACCTCTTGGATTTTATAGTATTCTCAGACATTTCAAATCTTTGAACCCTTTGGTCCTTGGATGAAATCTCTAAATGAGCAGAAAAGTTATTAGATAGAGAAAGAATAAAGTCAAGTATACTGCCCAGTCAGACAAGTCTTCTTTCTGGGATTCCAGACAGCCCTCCTTTCTCTTCTAACTTTTTCAATGTTATGCTACACAATCAATTAAAAGGACCATGTAAAGAGAAGTAAATAGCTAAGTGATTGTTTAATCCAGCTTAATCCAGAGTGTGAAAAGGCAACAGATTCAAACAGTGGACTCTAAATAACACAGTAAAATAAACAGAGCTTGCAAATAACTTTCCAAAGAAAAAAACCCCAACAATAATCCACTTTTTTTTTTCAAACTGTACAGAGCCAATAAAACACAATTTCATAAAGTATGCTTGTCTCTTGGAATTTTTTTGGCAAATGCTGAGCAAACTGAACTTTAAATAATTGTGATTTTTTGCCTCACAAAGATATTCAGATGGTTATTTCAGAGGTTCACTCATCAGATGATCTGAAACCTATAATATCCAGTCTAAGCTTCTTCATAGCCATTTATCATGTACTAATATTATTCTTAAAATTAAAGGGTCCTTCTTGCTTTCAAATATCCCCTCTTAATGTAGTTATAAAAAGTCATTATATCCCCTCTTAACCTTCCCCAGCTAGGCTAGACAAACAGAGCTCTCCTTAATCTTTTCTTTGTAAAGTAAATATTCCATTCTTTAATCATATCTCTTCTCTGAATCTGATCCAATTTAATTTAATCATTTCTGAGAGAGGTGATTAGAGATGTACACAGCATTCCAAATGAGGTCTTGCTGATGCCTTATGCAGTGGTGTTTACATTCTCCTGATGCTAAGAGTGTGTCACTTGATGCATTCTACAGTAGCAGTAGCCTTCTTTCATAGCTGCATCACTCTGGCAATTCGTACTCAACTCCAACAAATATACACAGATATTGTTACTCATTTAATCACATCAGACTGACACAAGGACCTTTTTATAGCAATTTTTTATTATTAATTCCTGAAAATATGCCTCTGAACTTTCTGGTATTAAACTGCATTTGATTGTGTGATTACTCTCCTTAGGATATCAAATTCTCTTCATGCATTCTCATTGTCTTGCTGCTTAGACATTTCTAAAGTATATAGATAATTTTCATCTCAATATCATAAACAAATATAATATCAATTATCAGTCCCGATGCTGATGCTTGAGCGGGGTCTGTATTGATTTTTTCCCCAGCCTGTCTAGTTGTTTGGATATAATTGGGGACAGTCTCCCTCCCAACAAGCTTCTTCCACACCTCGTGTTAATCACTGTCATTAAAGTGTTCCATACTACTTTTCCTAGAAGGAGTCTTACCAAATCTTTATCTTAAATCTGAATAAAGTACACTTATATTATTAGCCTCTCTGGAACGTCAGTTATCTAAAAAAATATTAACTTAGTCTGACACAATCTATATGAGATAAAGCTATATTGTAATGTAAGTTCCATTTACCTCTATATCCCTAATTAGTTCATATTCAAAATCTGCTCTATCACTTTGCACAGCATTATAATCAGACTAGCGGCTTGGATCATGTTCTTTCCCCACTGCTTTTTTATCTTGATACTACCTTTCTTCTTCTGCAAATTTACTACTACCAGATATGCAGATTAATTTTAAATGGCTTTTACTAGATTTGCAATACAATGTATTAATTTATTTAGTTGACTTGGGTAGATGTTATCAAGCTCTTTAGTTCTTTCACACTTAGAAATAACAAGTATACTTCTAACTTTCATACAGTAATTTGTATCATGGTCTTCTTATTTGCAGCAGATAATGTATATTACCCTCACCATGACACTCAAAACCCAACTCGAACCAACGAAACCTCCCAAAATCCCGCCAAGTGTAGGATTAATTAAAACTTTTGGCCATTTCTACTACTCTATTCTAATCTACTTTGCTGCCTTTTAATTCCAAGTATACAGAGGACTCCTCCTTCTCCCCTTATTTATGTTAAGAATAATGTGTAAACATTAATGTATAAAAAAATCTTTTCTGTGTGTTAGTTTCTAATGCTAGGGTAAGGCTTTCAATGCATTTAGTCTTTACATCTTTAATTCTAAAAATTGTCTTTCTTCTAATCAATCCCTTCTCCCTTTTCTGTCTGTCTCTTCTTCTTAATGAATCCCTTCTACCCTTTTTGTCTCTTTTCTTATTATATCCTTTTTCATATGTTTATTCATATTGAAAAGGCCTTTCATACAAGCATATATTTTTATCTTTAAAATATGCTCTAATTGTGTTGGCAGACTTTACTTAAAAGTATAGAGTTCTTTCAGGTCTTCTCTGAATTTAAACCCTTAATTTTCCAAAACTAGACATTAATTTATTTGTCTAGCATCCATGTAGAAAGTCTGACTTTCTAAAATCCCAAGGATTATTTATAGTCTTACTTTTGTATATCTTGTAGTTTAACATCAACTGAATAATTTTGCGATTGCTGGTTCATATTTAATTTACTGTAAGGCTTCTGTTCTCATGAGCAGCTTCATAATGATGGTATGATTGTCCAATTATATCTTAATATTACATTGTTTACTGAATCTCTCAGTTACATCTTATTTGTATCATTTATACAACTGTACACTTTGTTTCTATCTCCCTACCACAGCTAAAATGTAGACATTAAACTCTTGAATCTCTGTAATGACAGTCCATTTATCTTCTGCGTCACTTAACTTTTAGCTTGCTTATAGCAGGGCAGTTCTGCATTTCTCCAACAAGCTCTTGCTGCTATCTCAGAGGAAAGCCCACTCCAAGAGGAACTCCCTAAGGATCTGTATCTCATTTGACTTCCACAGTACACAGGGCTTTAATACTTAGCCCATTATCAAACAATGCATATATATTTCACCTCAGACAACTGAGGTGATGTGTATTAACACATGAGGTGAGGTGATGTGTATTAACTTACACTATCAGTTCAGTTTAATTCTAGAAAAACATCTTTACCATGGGCAGGCAGCTTTCCTTGGAGCAAGGTTGCCTTAAATGAGCAAGAGAGTCTGGGGTTAACACAGATACAATTTAGGATTCATTCCTTCAGATAATTTCTTTACAGAAAATTGTTGGTTTTGTTTGGTTTTTTAAAAGGCTAATTCAGTTTTGGGTGAAAAGCACAGTGTCAGAATAGTCCATTGTTTTTGTCACAACCTAGATATAAAACTCCCACAAGATATTTAATATATAAATGTAAAAAGCATTCCTATCCTACCTTTTGATAGATTTAAATAGTATTAATTTTCAAAGTGCCTGCAGTCACTGAAGTCCTTAAGCAGGAAATTCTTCAAAACAAATAAGATATGAGGTTTTCTCAGAAAATGCAGTCCCAAAATTTAACTGGGAACTACAGTCGTGGAATCATAGGGTGATTCAGGTTGAAAGATCAAGCCTCTTGCTCAAAGCAGATTGCTTAGAGATTCTTACAGGAGGTTCTTGAAGACTTACAAGGATGTACTCTGGGCAACCTCCAACACTGCTGATCTGAGGTCTCGGTAAATAAGTTATTAATTATATTGAATTTTAATCTCTTTTATTTCAACATGTAGCAACATTCCTTCATCCTCCCACTATGTGACTTTATGGAGAGACTGGCTCTGCCTCTTCAATGTCCTCCCCATAAACATGGGAAGAAAGCTATCTCTGTTCAGGCTGAACAAACCCAGCTCCCTCCAATTCTTGCAAGAGAGCTGCCACCATCCTGGTGACATGCTGTGAACCCAATCCAGTTTATCTAAATTCCCATCCTTCCGCTAAGGGAAGTCCAAAACTAGATTAAATACTGCAGATGTGGTCTAACAAGTGGAACCATACAATATGATTCATGAATGCAACTTCACCAAGTTAATTCTTTGTATTTAAATAAAGTACCCTTTTCCTTCTTTTGGGCATTATTGAGACTTCATTCAGTAAGAACTGTTTGTTGTTTGTTTTTTGTTTGGTTTTTTTTTTTTAAATACAACTATATTTTTCATAGTTTTGAATCCAGGTTCTTCCAATTTCAGGAAAAAAAAAAAATCTCAGAGAAGAATGGATTTGTCTCATTTCAGTATACACAATGAAACTAACTCCAGATTTACTGGGCTAGTATTTTTTCTATTGATTTGACACTTGACTGCAGATCTGGGCTCTTTATTCTGTGTACATTGATTGTTTAGAATTAGGACAACTAAAAAATGTGCAATAAAGCTATAGAGATGGGTTAAACATCTAGGACTGGAGGATTATTACTATTTTTAATTACTGCATTTTATGAGCTTCTACAGACAATTAGTATGCATAGGAAAAACACAATAGGTGCTACATCCTCAGTCAAAAAAATAATAATCTGTTTATTAGGCAGGTTTTTTTTATCAAATGGAAGGCAAACACTACAAAAATATTGAAAATTAGTGAATCAGCAATATAGATATGAGTATTATCCATTCTAACATTTTTAGGGCAATCCATCATCTCTATTTCCACAGATATCAGTTTTGTCATTCTTGAACAAATATCTTTGAACCTTACTACACTTTTCCTTTCTCTTTATGTTCCTAGTTTACATTCCAAAATCAAGAAATTCTCAGAATAACAAATGGATGCTCAGCTCCTCTCTCCCTTTCTTCTTACCATCAGCCTCCATTTACTGTTAAGATTCTTTACACAAGACTACTTTGGTATAATGGAAGCATGGTTAGCACAAATGTTCTTCCTGGCTTAATAAGCCTGCTGTTGCTTTTAATGACTATTTCCATCTCTGATCACTCCAATTACTTAGATTTATGTGTTGCAGTGTGCAGTGTAAAACCACCAGAACTCATTCAGTTTTTATGATACTCTGTATCTTTTGTGGAAAATGTCCACAAGTTTCATCAAACTTCTCTTATCTGTTTGGTTTTTAACATTTCATGTCATGCACATGAAAAACATTATTTCCAAAATAAAAATATATATTTTTATGCAGCATTATTTGCATGTAAGTCTGCAACACAGGCTTGAGATGAGGGTTTTCTAACCAGTCACTCCAGAGACATTAATTATATTTTTGATGTTTCATAGTTACATATTTATTTATTTTATTTTCTCACACTCTGCATAAAATTTTAAAAGAAATGTTTAAAAGGAAAAAAATAAAAGGTCTCTAACATCAGCAGGGACTTGAGTGGCACCAATATTTGCCCATTTTGTTTCTTCTAATGGTTTGTTAAGATGGAAGCAGGGACTTTCTTCTTACATTAGCCCCAAAACAGGTTTACAACTCCTTGCAAGGTCATTGTAGAACACAAAGGAATTCAGACTGATTTAGTGTTTCAGGTACTAATATATGGGTCTGTTTGATTTGCTATTTACAGTCACCATTAAAAACCTGTTTATTTTTCTTAGACATCTTAAAAAAAGAATTCATTTAAGTATTTTAAAAGTTCAGTATTCAGTAAGGTAACACTTTCATTTTTCAATATCACTTATTTCATTTTACCTTAGCTGTTAAGAGTTTTTTCTAAAGAAGGATCTTGTTTGACAGTCTTTTAGATGGTAATAAAGATGGATATAACTTCTCTTGTGAAAATGAGAAAATGTTATAGGAGAAAATGTTACACTGTAGGTCTGGAAAGGTCATCTAGTTCTTGCCCTGAGGCAGAATCAGTTCTACTCAATGGTTAACTGAGAAGGTCAAAATCTGTTTTTATTGCTGTCCTTGTTGAAGTTTGATCTCCCTTCACTCAAGATGGAACAAGACAAATTACACAAAAGGCTGGAGAAAAGAAAGACATGCACAACAGGCAGTCTGGGCTGCTACTTTAAGACCCTGCAAACTTGTAGAAACATTAGGCTATTTAAGAGATCCTTTTTTAGCTGCTCTTTCCCTGTGGCTCACAGCAGCACTGTGATAAAGATAGTCTTGGTTCACTAAACTGGCTTTCTTTATCAAAGAACAAAAAAAAAAACCAAACAAACAAACAAAAAAAAAGACAAGACCGAGGCAAGGAAGAGGAAAACAATAAGGTAGAGAAAGAAACCACTTAAAAATATTTGTAACATTATGCAGCCAAATTTTACACTCTAGATTATGTCCAAGATCTTGACAAAGCCCGTGAAGAGAGCAATATAGAATGAATAGAGTACCTTTGCTTCTATTCAGAATGTTTGATGTTAAAGATCAAACAATTGAGATGGTTGAGTGAGTGGAGATTGAAAGGACTGAGGTTTGCTGCCAGATTTCCCCATGAAGACACTTTTAAGACTTCATAAAGAGGCAATAGATGAAAAAGCTCAGTACTTTACTGAAAGTGCATTATGGGGATATTTTTAATATATAAATTCATGTGCATTGATTTTACTCCTCTATCTGATTTATGATACATGGTTTCAGATTAGTCCTTTTATTATTTAACATTTTTTTCCTTAATATCCTCATTGACATTAATTTAGTGTTCTTTGACTATTACAGCCTCTTTCTATATGCAAATTTCTGTTACTGTAACTTTTGTAATTCTGAACTTTAAATTACTTTTATGAACATTCACATAAGAATATTCACATCTGTCATAAATCAAATAGAATTTATTTTTGTTGTGTTACCCTAAGTAAACTGAAACAGGATAGAAACTTATAGAGACTTATATTTAGATGCAAACCAGAAAGTATTAGTGACAAATTAACATAAGAGAAATACTGCACATTTTCAGTAAATTGTATGAAGCAGTGTATAAAAGTTGTTGTAATTGTAAAGATTTATTTAAGGATGCCTTTTTGAGAATGAGCTCTTAACTGCCAAATATTCAGATTACTGAGGAACTAAACTCTATATTTTCATGAATATGTATAGAAGCACTAACAAAATATGATAAAATATAAACATTAATAAATCACAAGACAAATCAAGTTATTAAACAATTGAGAGTGTCATTTGAATAGACCATGAGGGGTTGACCATGGCACAGGGGAAGTGGGAGTGCAGGTTTTGGTCAGTTCATCATGCCTTGCCTCTCCCACTCCTTCCTCCTCAGAGGAAGGGCTCCTCACATTCCAGTGTGGGATCCCTCTCAGGGGAGACAGTCCCACATAAACTTTTCCAGTATACGTTCTTCCCACAGAGCCTTCAGTTCTTCACCAACTGCCCCTGCATGGCTTCCATAGGGTGAAAACCTTCTGGAAGAGACTGTTCCAGCACATTCCTCCCATGGAGTCACAAGTTGCCCCAGAAAACCTGCTCTAACATGGGCTCCTCTCTCCACAGGCTGCACGTCCTGCTGGGAGATTGCGCCAGTGCTGGCTTCTGACCAGGTCACAGGCTCCTTCAGGTGTCTCCACATGCACTACCATGGGGTCCTCCACAGGCTACAGGTGGAATTTCTACTTCCTATCATCCTAAATGGGCTACAGGAGAACATCCTGCCTCACCATGGTCTTCTCCACAGGCTGCAGAGAATCTCTGCTCTGGTGTCTGAAGCACCTCCCCTCCCTACATCATTGACTTTGGTGTTTGAAAAGTTACTCACACTTTCACAGTCTTTTCTCTGACAGCAAAAAAGCACTGCTTGTGGTGGGTTTGCAATGTGACTTCTTTACGAAGCATCTAGAAGTTTCTTAAGGGTCCCAAAAAAGCAAATCCAGGCTTTACTCACAAGGCCAAA
>VXBZ01012527.1:52305-73077 GCA_013399135.1 Heliornis fulica | reverse complement strand
AAAAAAAAAAAAAAAAAAAAAGAGCTGTCCATTTTAAGAGAAATGTTTATGACCTGTCAAACTTTTTGGCATTCAAACCAAAGTATTATGGTGTCTGTTATGCCAGTGTAATGACACCTTTCCAAATGTACTTAATTAGACTGCTTTGTATTAGAACTCAAACACATATCTTTATAGCTTTAAGTGAAAAAAAGAATGTCTTATTCCACAGAAGGACCACAATATTTCAATCATTAAATTACAGTTCATAGCGATATTTTTATATTGGTTTTGTTAAAAAAAACCCAACAAACATACAGAAGAAAATGCAGGTGTGAATGTAGAGAAAACACACTGAAATGTATACAGCAAATGAAACAAAGTCCCTATTATTTTTTTTAGCTGTCACTTTCCTTAGCAAACACAATCATTATTTTCTTCTCATCTTTAGAGATGAAAAATTCACTGCAGTGTCATTTCCATTTTCTACAAACATTTTCTTCTATCCCCATCTGTCTATAGGGATAAATCTATACTGCAGAGTCCAGACCTGGTTTGGGTCCTGAAAGCAGTATATTCATGTAAGTTCAGCCTGGCAAACAGAACATTTGGCAGAAAATTTGCTTATAAATTGTTCTAAATAGATATAACCCAAACTTCACATTTTTTTCTGAAATTAGACCTGTAAAGAAAAAAAACCCCACAAACTAAACCAAAGTTTGTTAAAAAAACCCAACTAGAATTAGCGATGCTTCAATGCTCATGAATTTTTATTGACTGTAGTATATAGCTAAAAATTTCAAGTTCACACAGTGAAGTGACGCCAAATTCCTCCAAAAAAATTTGAAATTTGTGTTGAGCTTTTTATTTTTAAGTTTAAATTCTATAACTATCCCCCAAATCAGCAGTTTGAGATGTGGGATAAAGTAGATTACAGTGGTCTAGATTTTGCTTTGTTCTGCTTGTAATGTGTGTGTGTATGCATTTCTTAAGCATGATCATAGTCTGTGACCTTTCAAATAGTTGAGCCTGAACTATAGAGTTCAGATACTTCTTTATGTCATGCATGGCGAGTTGTAACTATGTTTGTGTGGTGCAAATTCAAATAAGTTGTTATATTTCTGCAAGGTTATAAAACAATACATTAATATATTAAGCTGCTGGCATTTTCAGCATAAATCTTATAAAAGACCAAAAAAATGTTATAGTGTCTGTCAAAATATTGCCGGTATTTCATACGTGTTCAGTTCCAGGGAATAAAAATGAGCCCTACTCCCTTTACAAATTTAAGCTTATTTGAGCTGTCAGGTAAGAGACAGAGAGAGAAAAGGGGACAAAGAATGTAAACAAATGCTACATATTAAACATGCGCATTTTGTTTTTGCAAAAAGTACTTAAAAAAAGGAATAGCAGAAAATGCGAACAGAACCCCTGAGTGGCAGCTGATAAAGCAAAAAGGCAGAATTTGGTGTACCAACAAATACACTTAATCTCACCTATAATTTATACACTACTCTGGCTGCAAAATGTGTCAACATTAAATTTTTTTTTCTACAAAAACTTGCCATGAAATATCCTATTTTGATTCAAAATTAAGAGGCAACTGAGAAATATTTACTTATCTTTTTTTTTTCTTCTTTAAAAATACCTACACAGGTATTTTTCTAAAATTCTAAAAATACAGGGATAAGAATGAAACCCTACTATGTGTACCTTGGAGTTTTGTAGTACTTAAGGTTTTCACATTTTACATTTCAAAATACTGTCCAGAATTAAAAAATTATTTGTAAAATAATTCATTAAATAATTATTCAATAAATTGAGTGCAGAAAACATGTGTGGACTGTAGTTGCCTGAAATTAAAAGAAATGGAAAGATTTTTTAATTACTTTTCTTTATTTCCTAGTTCTGAGACTTTCTGCATTCTGCTGAAAATGTGTGACTTAATATTTGAAATTTCCATTATGTTTATTAATAAAAATAATTTTCATATACTGCCTAATGTTTCTCCATCTCTAAAACAACAGCATAATCAAATTATAGTTTTGAAAAGGGTAAGGAACAGAGATAAGAGTCTGAAAAGAGCTAAGTAATAACCAGAACAATATTGTTACTACTAATGTGGAGTTTAAGTTACATATGGAACCACGATAGATGTATACTGTATACTTAGGGCTCTTATTTATGGGTCTCAATGTGCATTATCATGTTAGTCTTTCACACTAATGTATGAGAATGGTTTTGATGCATGGACATCTTGTCTACTGTGCCTTGAGTCTATCTGTGTCACTGTAAAAGCAAAGTAACAGTCTGCAAATGTTCCAGAATTTTAATTAAGTCATGATACCTCCCCCAAACTCAAGAATGTTCCCTCCCAGCAAACGGGAAATCAAGCAACAGCATCAGGAAACCTGTATGGATGAACAGCGATGTACTAAATTATCTCCTAACTGAACTCATACTCAAAAAGGAAGCAAGTGACAGATGGAAATGAACAAGTGACCAGAGCAGTAAAGACTTGCTGTCCAGTCATGCAAGGATGGGATTAGGAAAGCCAAGGTCTACCTTGAGTCAGACCTGTTGAGAGATGTAAAGGGCAACAAGGATGGACGCTATACATATGTAAGTAGCAGAAGACTCTATAGATTCTTATACAGAGAGAGCACTTTATATAGAGAGAGCAGCCGCTCTCTCTATATAAGCAGTAGAAGACTAGAGAAAATGTGGACCTGCTGCTAAATGGGGCAGAGGATCTCATGACAAATGACATGGAAAAGCCTGAGATACCGATTGCCATTTTTTTTTCAGTCTTTACTGGTAAGATCAGCATTCGGGTGTCCGATGTTCCTGAGAAAAGGGAAAATCTGGAGAAAAGGAGTCTTACTATTAGTGAATGACCAGGTTAAGGAGCACTTAAAAAAACTGGACATACATAAATCCATGGGGCCTAATGGGTTGCACCTGTGAGTGCTGAGGGAGATGGTTGATGTCACTTCTATGCCACTGCCGATTTTCTTTAAAATGTCCTTGTGATTNGTATTTCATACGTGTTCAGTTCCAGGGAATAAAAATGAGCCCTACTCCCTTTACAAATTTAAGCTTATTTGAGCTGTCAGGTAAGAGACAGAGAGAGAAAAGGGGACAAAGAATGTAAACAAATGCTACATATTAAACATGCGCATTTTGTTTTTGCAAAAAGTACTTAAAAAAAGGAATAGCAGAAAATGCGAACAGAACCCCTGAGTGGCAGCTGATAAAGCAAAAAGGCAGAATTTGGTGTACCAACAAATACACTTAATCTCACCTATAATTTATACACTACTCTGGCTGCAAAATGTGTCAACATTAAATTTTTTTTTCTACAAAAACTTGCCATGAAATATCCTATTTTGATTCAAAATTAAGAGGCAACTGAGAAATATTTACTTATCTTTTTTTTTTCTTCTTTAAAAATACCTACACAGGTATTTTTCTAAAATTCTAAAAATACAGGGATAAGAATGAAACCCTACTATGTGTACCTTGGAGTTTTGTAGTACTTAAGGTTTTCACATTTTACATTTCAAAATACTGTCCAGAATTAAAAAATTATTTGTAAAATAATTCATTAAATAATTATTCAATAAATTGAGTGCAGAAAACATGTGTGGACTGTAGTTGCCTGAAATTAAAAGAAATGGAAAGATTTTTTAATTACTTTTCTTTATTTCCTAGTTCTGAGACTTTCTGCATTCTGCTGAAAATGTGTGACTTAATATTTGAAATTTCCATTATGTTTATTAATAAAAATAATTTTCATATACTGCCTAATGTTTCTCCATCTCTAAAACAACAGCATAATCAAATTATAGTTTTGAAAAGGGTAAGGAACAGAGATAAGAGTCTGAAAAGAGCTAAGTAATAACCAGAACAATATTGTTACTACTAATGTGGAGTTTAAGTTACATATGGAACCACGATAGATGTATACTGTATACTTAGGGCTCTTATTTATGGGTCTCAATGTGCATTATCATGTTAGTCTTTCACACTAATGTATGAGAATGGTTTTGATGCATGGACATCTTGTCTACTGTGCCTTGAGTCTATCTGTGTCACTGTAAAAGCAAAGTAACAGTCTGCAAATGTTCCAGAATTTTAATTAAGTCATGATACCTCCCCCAAACTCAAGAATGTTCCCTCCCAGCAAACGGGAAATCAAGCAACAGCATCAGGAAACCTGTATGGATGAACAGCGATGTACTAAATTATCTCCTAACTGAACTCATACTCAAAAAGGAAGCAAGTGACAGATGGAAATGAACAAGTGACCAGAGCAGTAAAGACTTGCTGTCCAGTCATGCAAGGATGGGATTAGGAAAGCCAAGGTCTACCTTGAGTCAGACCTGTTGAGAGATGTAAAGGGCAACAAGGATGGACGCTATACATATGTAAGTAGCAGAAGACTCTATAGATTCTTATACAGAGAGAGCACTTTATATAGAGAGAGCAGCCGCTCTCTCTATATAAGCAGTAGAAGACTAGAGAAAATGTGGACCTGCTGCTAAATGGGGCAGAGGATCTCATGACAAATGACATGGAAAAGCCTGAGATACCGATTGCCATTTTTTTTTCAGTCTTTACTGGTAAGATCAGCATTCGGGTGTCCGATGTTCCTGAGAAAAGGGAAAATCTGGAGAAAAGGAGTCTTACTATTAGTGAATGACCAGGTTAAGGAGCACTTAAAAAAACTGGACATACATAAATCCATGGGGCCTAATGGGTTGCACCTGTGAGTGCTGAGGGAGATGGTTGATGTCACTTCTATGCCACTGCCGATTTTCTTTAAAATGTCCTTGTGATTGGAAGCAGTTTCTGAGAAGTGGAGAGCAATTTTTACTGCTATATTCAAGGACAAAGAAGATCTGTAGAACTGCAGGCAAGATAGCCACACACCAGTCACTGGAAAGTGGATGGAGCAATTATTCTTGGAAAGTGTATCCAGACACATGAAGGACAAGAAATTGATTAGGAGTAGTTGACATGGATTTTTGAAAGAGAAATAATACTTAGTATTATAGCCTTCTGCAATGAGGTGGTTAGCTTGGTACACGAGGGAAGAGAAGTGGACGTTGTTTACTTTGGCTTTGGACACTGTGACCCTTCACAGACAAGTTGAAAAAGTATGTTAGTTAAGTACACAGTGAGGTGAATCAAAAACTGACTGAACTTCCAGATCCAGATGGTTGTAACCAGAGTTCAGTTGGAGGCAAGTTACTAGCCTTGATACTGGAGCCAATACTGTGTAGTATTTTCCTTAAGGACATGTGCTCCAGGACAGAGAACATGATCAACAGGTTAATAAAGGATACAAAACTGTGAGGAGTGGCTGATACATCAGATGGGTGTGCTGCCATTCAGTGACCCCAAAAGGATGGAGACTTGAGCAATCTTGGTTTACATTAGAAGGAGCGTTGTTTTTCACTGCCAGCAATTTGGGTGAAGCATTCCTTCCCCCCTACTCAGCACTGGTGACACAGTTGGAGTGATCTGTTCAGTTCTGGGCTCCTCAGTGCAAGAAAGATACAGATCTACTGGAACAAGTCCAATGCAGAGCCAATCATATGAGGAAGGGCTGAGACATCTGGGACAGTTCAGCCTGGAGGAGAGAAGAGTGAAGGGTGGGAGGGTATTTTATTATTGGTGGTCAAACACTGGAACAGGTTGTGGAGTCTTCATCCTTTGTAGATATTCACAATCTGACTGGACACTGTCTTAGACAACTGCCACAGGTAACCCTGTTTGAGCAGGGGAGTTGGACCAGATGACCTCAAGAGGTAGTTTCTAACCTCATTCTGGGATTTTGTGATTACAGAGGTCTGTTGTGTGTGTGCTTTGGCTGGCTAGTCAATTAATCCAATGTAAGGCACAGACCTGATTGGCAGCTGGAATTCAACATTTCTATCATAAACAAAACTTCTTCCTTCGGAAGTTTTGAGCTTCAAGACATCGTGCAAAAAGATACAAGGTCTTCCAGAAAATCACTAAAAAAATACCGTTTTATTAAAAGCAATTCCCAATAAATATTTTCTAAAAACTGTTTGATGCAAAGGACCCTGTGCACATAAGTATGAGACAGCAAAAGGAAATATTTTAGTTCTGATGACTGCTTGTTCTACCGGGGGAAGGGGTGGGGTGTGGGATGGGGAGAGAAGCAGTTATTAATATCTTTTGCATCTCATGGCTGAAGAAAATGATAGTTCCCCACCATTTAATTAGATATATATATATCTAAGAAAGGAAGAAAATAAACCTTATGCATAAATTCTGTATGTAATTAAACGCTTTAATGAAGATTCTTCTAACCTTCTAACCTTATGTCCTCCACCCACATATTTAATTATATTATTTTGGACTGTGGCTTCTTTAAAATAAATAAATAAATAAATAAGTATCTTTCTAAGGATTTGACAGAGGAGGATGGGGAAAAATAACTTAAAATTTACTTTGTGAACTTCCTGGGACTGGTAAACTTTCTACAGTCTGTCTTTCTCCCTTTTGCTTATTTTCCACTGCAGTTGTCTGGAGAAGGAGAACCCTAAAATTCTGCTTTCACCTCTGGCTTCTGCAGGAGTTGCTATGGTAACAAACTGTCAGACCAGACCAGAATTCCTACACAGAGAGTCACTGTGTTTGCAAAAGGGGAACTGAGGTCTCCCATGTATTCTACCCACGCCCAGTCCTAACCACCTCCATTTCTGGACTTCTTTCATGACCGTACCTTTTGAAAACTCTTAGGGAGTTTTGCTTAATAGGGGACATAAAACATTTCCCAGGGCCAGGTTATCAGCGATGACATTTCTCTCACATCTAAAGATAGGAATTTCTGACTGCAAATACAGTCACATTATTAAGTATGACCACTAGTCTTTTGGAATTTAAAAGACCTACTCACATAAAGTTACCTGGGAATGTTTAATTATCACTTACATTATTTTGTCTTCAGTTAAGACCACTGAAAGTTGATTCTAACAGACTATATAGGGTAATGCTTAATGTGGAAATTGAAGGCTCTAATGAATTTATTCATCTGGTAGCCATACAAATGCTTATATGACGCCTATGCATAAATAAATCAGGTTACAGAAACATGAATCTGTTTACCCTTTTAAAAATATATTTGTACATATGAAAGCAAACCAATAGCATAATTAAAATATGTTGATTGATATGTTGAAAAAATACTTTTTTCTTCAACTAACAAAATCAACCTTAAACTTAATCAGACCTTTGAAACCTCAACAGTTAAAAATGGAAAATGTTTGTGAAAGATATAACTAGTTTCAGGATCACTTTAAGGCTAAAACGCTATTTTCACACCAATAGCTAAATTTCAAAAATCTTTCCAAGTTTGTTTATGGTCATTGCAAAATTTACAATAGCTTCTTTGCCTTGGGGGTTTTCATTGCTCTTTAAATAATTTTATTGGAATTTGATATTTAATGTTACTCAGACACTGCTGAGCTGGGCAGTGTTCATAAAGAGACATTGGAATATCATGTCCTCATATCATGGTTGATTTTGACCTTAATCACCTCCCCTTAGAGGACAGGCTGAGAGAGTTGGGCTCGTACAGCCTGGAGAAGAGACGGGTCCAGAGACCTTATTGCAGCCTTCCAGAAACCTATAAGCAAGCTGGAGAGGGAATATTTACAGGGGCATGAAACAATAGGACAATAGGTAATATTTTTAAACTGAAAGAGGGTAGATTTATATTAGATAAAATGAATAAATTCTTTACTCTGAAAGAAGTGAGGCCCTGGCACAGGTTTCCCATAAGGGTTGTGGCTGCTCCCTCCCTGGCAGTGTTGTCTGTATGGGGATTTAGGTAACCTGGTCTAGTAGGACGTGTACCTGCCCATGACAGGGAGCTTGGAACTGGATGATCTCTCAGGTCCTCTCCAAACCAAACCATTCCATCATTGCATGATTTTATAATTTATAATTTTTTCTGTACAGGTTTGGGGTTTTTTTCCTTGTGGTACTTGCCATCTAATCAGTGTGGCAACTTCACAGCTTCTATGGTCTACTGCCTGCTAAAAAGGGAACAGTGAAGAAATTTTCCAAGCATTTTGAAGAATGAGAGATGATTGTTTTAACACCACTGCTGTGCCTCATCTGGTTTAGCTTTCCCTTGCCTACTTTTAGAGGAACATTATTTGAGCAGTTCTACAATAACTTTTAAATCTTTCAACCTGGCATCAAGATAACCTTATTCCTCATCAAAAAAGTAATTTATAGACTACACTAGCAATTGCACATTCCATTCTCCCGTGGTGAACATTGCCATCCTGTGAAAAGCAAACAAAAACTATATATTGATTTATTTTACTTATCTATAATTGTTCTTTCCTCTTATATAATTCCAGGCTTTGGGTCTTACAGTCATCATGCAGTAAAGTAAGACTTCTTTTTCTTCCAAATCTGCTCTGAAAACTCTCTTAGGAATTCTGTCTGTTAACAGCACAAATACAGAAACTTGCTGTTCACCTCAACATCATTCATGTTCAGGTCCACAACAAGCAATCAATCTAGGTTATCAGATCATCATGTGACTGCTGAAGCCAGATGTTATGGAAGAGATGTGGGTATTTTCAATGAGAGAACTTTAATAAAACTCCCCAGACAAAACTTTCCAATGAGTAAATTTTACTGGTGTTCCTCAAGATATAGATGTTCCCCACTTCTTGTTGATTTTTTTCTTACTTTATTTTCAGAAAATCTATTGTATATTTGTTCTGTAACAGTGAGCACAGAAGAGGCAAGAGTTTCATTCAGAACTAGGCAAACTGTGACTCAGACACAAATACTTTAATGCATCCACATGCACTGTTAGCAAGAGAGTTTTTTTCTGTTTGGTTGGTTTTGTTTTGTGAAGACTGTGGTATCTCTGTATGAATGTAAGCATCTTCTGCCCATTTATGAGCAGAAGTATCCCCAGATTTTTAAGGTCACAATTAGAGGCAGCATTTGAAGAGTGAATTGTAAAATCTTATAGATAGAATCAGATCCTTGTTTTATAAGAAACCTTACTTTTAACTTCCTCAGAAGTATGAGTTCAAGGGTCTGGTATCTGTTTAACAACTGTTGACTTCAGATTCAGTTTGAGCAACAAAACTGCCTGATCTGTGGAAATTTGTGAACAGGACAACGAAAACTTGACTACTCTCTTTAGACACTTATATTGGTGTCTAAATATTAATAAAGTAATATATATTGTGCTTTGGGGAAGAAAAGGTGGATTTTTTGATGGTAAAACATCTTTTGAGTTATTTGCAGAACAGGAAATGCTTCTTAAATATTGAAAAACTCTCAACCACAAGAGTAAGCTATAGAGATATAGATAGCTGGATATAAATATATATCAAAGCTTTTTTAACCATAAACTCCAAAATTTTATCTGAATTAATGAAATATTTTAGGGCATCTCAGATTAAGTTTCTCATGGCTAAGAAGTTGAATCCCATGCTGAATCAGGAGAAAATAATGTGAATAATGGATGGAGATATTTTGGTCTAACTTTGGCCTCTGGATCAGCTGTTGAACTTGCATTCTTGTAAATTAATTGGATACAATTCAGTTTGACAAACTTGCTAGGGCTTAGTTTGGAAAAAGCTGGAAGAAGATCTGGCAATACTAAATATGTTCAGTGGTGCCTATAAAATATTGTTCAGAGTTCTTGCAGCAATCTCACAGTGTAATAGATACAACATATTAAGGACACATCAGAATTAGATACCTATATATCTTTTCCATAACCATTAATCTTTTCTATTCTGTAAATTGCCAACATATGTGTTGCACATCAAATATGTGCATCAGGAAATACTGAACAGAAATAAAGGACTGCTGCTACAGTGGCATCAAACTGGCATACACCTTGTAACATCAATTTTCTCAAAAGGAACATGTTTTCGATTTATCTTCACAAACATAAAGAACTCAACAGTAGATGACGATCAAAAGATTTCTGGTGGTCATTATGGAAACAAAGTCTCTGATAAATAAAGTAATATATATTGAACACAGCGAAATATCTAAAAAAATCTCATTTTTATCTAATCAATATATTGACTGGCCCATCTAGATTTGAATTACTCACTATAAAGTAGTGAATCTGTAATATCATCAGACTACATTTATTATTAGATTAAATTTCACTTTCTAAAGACATGAACTCCCACTGATTTCAATGTGAGTAATATTGTTTCTTTGGTGAACTGAGGCAATTCATAAAACTGCATGTAGTCTGGCATGGCACAGCAAGTCACAGCATACTTCCAGTTAGTTTTGTTTCCTTGTACAGCTAAAAAAAAAAAAAAACAAAAAACTTAGAATGATATTTTGCAGCCTTAATAATCCTTTTATACTTATTTATAATGTTTTTCCCTATTTATTTAGAATTTTACTCATGATATATAAAGATTTCTGCAAGATCAAGGGTAGCAGATCAATACCTTTATGTAAGCAACAGGAATCCAGTTAGGCCTGGATTCACTGTGCCATTTTTAGTCACCAAGTCAAAATTTCAGTCTTTCGCTAGTCAGGAGACCCACATGTATTTTCAAACAGATGCAAATATTAAGCAACTCCAGTTATAAGAAGGTTGAGTTGTCCTTTGAAGAAGCTCTCTTTTTATCATCAATTAGGTAAAAAAATAAGAGTAGCAAAATATCTTAAATGAGCATCTAAAATCAGGTCAAATGACTACTGCATGTTTTACTGTGGTTAGAGGAGTTAACAAAGATACTGGGCACAATGGGCAAGGGTCTTCCTTCCTCTGCTGCATAGGCTTTATGAAGGGAGGTTCTTAGATACTTCTGAGGACAAATTGCAGTGTTGTCATGTGAAAGGACATACCCAGGCATATATTTAAGTAATGCCAACTATCTTCCATGCCAACCTCCAGTTGTCAGAGATGTTTTTGCTAGTTTCCCTAGGTAGCCATTTACTTATTCTTGGCTGGAGTGCAATCAGGCCAGTACTTTTCATCTTTACAATTTATTTTTTTGTGTGACCAGCCTGATGATTCTGACATTACAGCTGTTGCCAGCTCCCATGCAGGGGATAATCCTCCTCCTTAATTGGAACCACTCAGTGTAACCAGCAGAGTAAGAAACTGCTGCTGCTGCAAGATCACCTGCTGCCTGAAGAGGTATTTTGGGCAGCCACAGGGAGCTGGTATCTAGCCTGTTTCACTTACTAAATCTTTACTCCTGCAGTAAATGACTGTCTTGCCTATGTACCTGATGGAGAGAGAGTCTACTGAAGATCTTCAGAAGCAAAATTTGCTTCTTTCAGAGTGTTAGCTCTCAGAGAGAATGGTGCAGAAAGGATATCTATTTATGCAAAAGGCAAAGAATTTTTTTCTTTTTTGAGATTAACTTTGGTAAAACTATCTCCCAGTAGGTAGTAGATATGTTATTAGGTGGCTCCTGTTATAGCTATGCAGCCAGGTTGACTGGAGACTCTACTCTGATACTCTGGGATATATCACAGTTTACATTGCTCCCTTAGACGTAAAAGCAGAAGAAAATAGTTTCTTTTTGATAAAAAAAGAAAAAAAGGCAAAAATTAATAAAAATTATGTTTAAGTATGAATGAAGATATGTAAATTGATATGTGCACATGATCAAGGAGAATCTGACATATCATTGGTAAAAATATTACCCAACCTGCATCAAAGCCGTTTTCTGATGTGACGAAGATGTGTGTGCACATGTACAAATACATGCATGTATGTGTCACTGAGAATTTCAAGAATCAGGAGTGATGTTCTGCAAAAGGAAAAATATGCATAATGGGCTCATTATTAATAATCTCATTAGTTAAAACTCTCCTTTCCTATCCTGTCTAGCCTTGACCTGCATAAATTATGCAGGCTTCAAACAGATTTTGTAGCTTTTTTTTTTCTGAATAGGAGAGCCTGCTGCATAGTTAAAGTGTGTGACCTTCAGATGCTTTATCAGAACAGCATTAGTCTTTCATAGAGAGTGCCAAAAAAAAGAATGAGGAAAGAACCAAAATAACCCACACAATAGTAGAACTTATTTTCTGTTTAAGTAGGAGTCTTTTTTGTTGTTGTTGTTACCAGAGCTGAAATGAACATTATAGTACTACACAGGCAAAAAAATGTTTCGGAGCTCTTTTCACAGATTTTTAGGGGTTGGAATGGACCTCTAGATAATCACCGAGTCCAAACCCCCTGCTAGATCATCTAAGGAAGCTCAAAATCTACAGTATGCCAGAAGGGGAGGCAGCAGAAACCTACCCAACAACTTAGATCACTGCTATAGGAATTCATTAAACTAAATTCTCAAAATTTCATTGTGAAATAAACTGCACCCCAATCTACAAAAATGGGATTCACTTCTCCTCCTGTCCAGTAAAACTCCTCTGATAGTACACTGATCTATGAGAAACCCTTCTTTTTTAACTTGAAATCTCTCACTCAGTTTTAACCTTGAGCATGTGAACAAAAGACACTGACAAGATACTTGTGAAATTTTATTCATACTAGGCTTAACAGTGTACTCCTCTCTGCATCCTCTCAAGCTGTAGCAATCCTCCAACCTTTAAAAGAAAGAAAATCCTCTTCTTTCTCTCTGTCTTTCTCATGGAATTACAAGTTTTGTATGAAGGTGAAAAATGTTATCTCTACTGTCAAGAAAGGGCTTCTCTGCCCTTCATAAGGATCTCTGGAAAAAAATAACAGTGCCTATAATTAACATCTACATACAGTTCCAACCAAACTCTAATGGCAGATGCCAAATAAAAACCTATACCTGATACAAAATGAACGAGATCAGAACCTTTAGTTTTTGTTTGACATGACTATTTATGTAAATGTACTTTTACATACATCTGATATATATATATTTTTTTTTTTTTCATAGTGCTCTGATAAAAATCTTCAGCATATAGATATGCATGTAGATCTTGGGAATGTAAAACATCTAAATAGATCTAAAACAAGTACTTGGAACTAAATGTTTTAGTTTGAAACTATATATTGTTTCACTCTTAAATTGTTCATTTCTTCTTACATCTGGTTCCACCTTTTAAAAATAGATATACATCTTCATTTTTTGGATTTTACACTTCAGTCATTGAATCACTAGGGCAAAGACCCAAATGATAGTTTGGGAGAACCTCTGGGTGTTTAAAGTAGCCTAAGTTAATCAGGTTCCTCACAGTTTAATAAAAAATGTGAAAAATCTACAAAGGCAAAGATTTCACAAAATCTTAATGAATCTAGTTCTTATCTAGTCATCATCATTAAGAATTTTTTACTATTTTCGTTATGTGTGGAAGTCCCTTTCTTCACCCTTGACCATATAGAGATGCTATATGAGATTGTTGAAAACCTTCCTAAAATGAGGTGAATGACATTGACTACTTTCCTCTCTTGCAGAATGCTAACAGGTTGGTCAGGCATAATTTGCATTGGTAAATTCATATTAAATGTCTCCAAACACTCGCTTGTGCTTCATGTAATGAGAAATATCTTTCCATGGAATTTTTTCCATTTCTTAATTTCATAATTATGAAGATTATTTCACAATCTTCCAAAGGGCTGACNNNTCAGGCTCTCTGTAGCAGGCGCCTTCTTCACTTCCCAGGGGTGATGTGCCAACCAGTGTGGCTTGTCACAACCTTCATAGCATTAACTCTCAAAGTTGAAAACAGCTTCAAACACCATATCTATTTGCCCTGTACTTCTCCAATTTCAACATTAACTTTCTAGTTCTTGTTTTCTTCTCCCAGTTGCTGGCAGTCCTTAGGTGCCAGTTCAGTAGGAAGCCAGACACAAACCTGCTTGGCAGGAAATTTATTTCTTTGACTTTTTGGTTTGTTGATGCCCTGGAGAACATAAAGCCCATTCTGCCTCCCATGCTGAGCTGTAAATTTCTGCTAACAGGTGTATTGGTTTGGTGTCATTCTGCCTACATTTGTGAAGATCTGGAAACCTGGCAACATTCTGAACAAATCCTCCTAAAGACACAACTAGAAACGTTTCATAGAGAACACCTGAAACACCAAACTGGATTAAACTGAATAAATATAGTGGTACAAATCATCTTCAGAAGTGAGCTTGGAAGAAAGGAGGCCACTATGTCAACATTTATGATCTGCCAAAGCAGTTTTTCCAAGACTTAGGTAGCTTCACCAGAGTTGTAGGAAACTATCTCCATCACCTTGAGATCTCAGAGTTCTACCAACCATGAACATACAGTCTTCCTTTATTAACGATAGAGCATGTTTTTCATATTGTCTGGTCACTACTAGCCAAAACTACAGTCAAAATTCAGCATTTGTACAGTTAGGCCTTCTGCTCTTCTTTATAGAACAGACATATTTTTAACATCCTTATTTTTCTATAGTCGGGTGTTCACAACACCAGAGCATGCTGAACCAGCTGTCACAGCCCAGCTCCATGGAGAGCTAGTCTTGTTTCTAACACCAGTTTAACTCTTTGATACATTAGTGTGGCACCATATGCAGTCTAATTAACTGGGTCAATGGTGTATGTAATGTAGCTATATCGTTTCCAGTCCCAAAGCTTGCTGGTTCAGGTTTAAGATCTAGTTTAAGGTTGTATGCCTTGCATCCCATGAATAAGCAGAGATTCTAAGGATAGTTAGCTTTTTTCAGCTAATAAATGTAGAGGCTTGTCAAACTATAGGAGTTTGTCAACAAATGTAAAATTCCAGGATAAAAAAATATGTGAAATATATAGATCAGACAAAAGGAATTCAACAGTGGAGCTGAAAATTCTTTCAGCATCTCGACCAGATGTGCTTAGTTCTTCTTTATGCTGATCATCATGGTGCAGCTGTTTCAGCAGTACCACTTTGAATACAGATGCCTTTTAGCAGCTTTCAAATCTTGAAAGTGGCTAGCCTAAGCTGACATGATACTTTGCATTCTTACAGTTAAAAATTACTGCAGATGCTCTACAAACATTCTTCCTCTGTGAAAGTGCTTGTGGTGTTAAAATATTTGGCAGTATGTTCTATCACTCACTTTCTGGAAAATATCAACAGACTTTTTCTGGTTTTCTTTTGAAGACATAGCAGACTAAATACTGGCTTAGGACATGGCAATGTAAGTAGGAATTGACTCAACTGAAGCCGATAGAAACTACCTGTAGTGAAAAATGAATTAAGTCCATTGGGTTTTATTAGATTCTTTTTTTTTTTTTTCTGAAATATACTGAGTACAATTTGCTTAAAACAAAGCTAAGTAAACCTAACTAAAGTGCTACATGACTGCAGTGTCTCAGTCCATGAAAGTCTAGTTCACTGGGGGCTCTGAGAAGAAAGAGGAATCTGTAGGAATTTTTTTTTATAAAAGTCTTCTTTCCATAGTGTCCTGAAGGCTGAACTAAAAGCACAAGAATTTTACTTATTCTTATTTCCATTAATGTTAAAGAAACAGAGATAGAAGGTACCACAGAGGCTAATTAATTATTTCTAAAAGCAGCTGTCACTTTATAAACACAGGCCAAATAAAACTCCAAGATCTCAGTTACTTTAAAAGTGTAATGGACAGAATTCTTGTTTTAGTGACTGTATAAATAGAATGTAGCTGCACAGAAGTTACTGCACTTGAGTACCAGGTGAGTGTTAGTGAAATGGAAGAATTCTCAAAGAAGAAAAAAAAAGAATTAAAAGGTCATAGAGATTACCTTTAATAATTTTGTAATCTGTTCAAGAGTTCAGGTTCCCTTTTAACCACAGTTGTATACACTACCTTGGAATGGAAGAACGGCTCATTATGCTTCAGACCAAAGGTCTTTCCAGCCCAGTATTGTGCCTCAGACCACAGCCAATAATGGGTCAGTATGTAAGTGTGTCACAGTGAGATAAAGAGAGGAAGAGTCTGTTCCACCCTCCGCACCCTTTTTGTTCTGCCTTCCCTCTCCCAGCCATACTCGTACCAGAATGCATGCTGATAGAACGGCACAATAACATTGTCCTGGGTTTGGCTAGGGTAGAGTTAATTTTCTTTCTGACAGCCAGTGCAGTTCCTTATTTGGGATTTAGGATGAGGGCAATGCTGATAACACAATGATGTTTTTAGTTGTTGTCAAGCAGTCAAGGACTTCTCAGTTGTTCATATTGCCCTGCTAACGGCAAGGCGAGGACAGGAAACCAGGACGGGACACAACCAGGATAGGTGACCCAAACTGGCCAAAGAGAGTATTCCATACCAATGACATCATGCTCAGTATAAAGGGGAGCTGGTGGGGGAAGGAGCACATGGCTCCAGGACACGTGTTTTTGAGGACAGTCTGGTTTTGGGATGGCTCTGAGCTGTACAGCCTGAGTTGTGTTGTGCAGTGACAAACTGCATCAGGTATCACCAGTTTTGTGTATTTTGCTATAACGTCCTGTTATTGTTATTTCTGTTTCTCTGCTGCCCCAGTAAACTATCATCCCAACCCATGAAGTCTGGTTTATTGGTTTTCTTTGCCCTTCCTTCCCTCACCCCACCTCCTCACCACACCCTCTTAGGGAGACCCTGTTTGGTACTCAGCTCTTGGCTGAAGCAAAACCATGGCAAACACACGACAGGAAAATTATTCAAGTATGATTTAATCCAGATCTGTAGCTTGTGAATGAGTGTGACTAATTGTTAGATTGTAATTCATATAAATATTTTATTTTCCACAATATAATCTGGCAATGAGTTCTCCTTTTTTGCACTTTGATAAAGATGGAGGGGGCTGATTTGGTTTGAACATGCTAATTATAACTTCTTATAATACTAAATATGTACTTGTGGAAAGAAATTGATAATCAATCTCTATTCATGTTTTCTTCGACACATGGTTTTAACACATCTTCTGCTTTTGTAAATATAATTATACTAACAGCTTAACTACTCTAATGAGGTATATTTTATACTCAGATTTTTCCAAAGAAGAAAGAAAGAAGAGGTAGAGTAGTAGCTATTGAACACTGACTCTTCTTATGTGATTGGAGAAAATATGTATTTTCATAAAAACTTTATCAAGTAATTAGTACTGGAAATTAAAGCAGTATCTTAGTAGCACATCTATATGCTGCACTGTTCCAGCATTGCTTGTCATGAAAACTTCTAAAACATTTACATTCACGAGGTTAATTAAGTTATTTCAATCCCATAACTGAGATAATATTCAAGGTCATCACTAAATTAATTTCTGACATCTCGAATTGAGGGGAAATAAGAAATTCCTCCAGCAAGACAGAAGTATTAACTAACACACAAGTTAATCATGTATTCTATTCAACAAGAGCCTAAGAAGAGTAGGAATTCCCACAGTGTTGCTTAAATTGCAGAGAGAAATGTACTTTTCAAGAGGGTATGATAAATTTAGTTTCTGTGAAATTCTCACTGTTATAGGCTCTTTATTTAGGATGTGATAACAGTGGGGATTGACTGCTAGATAATTGATTTTCAGTGTGTGCTGTTATATATTTTGAGTAAATGCATCCAAAATTAATTAACCCAGAGCAGATTCCCTCACAGTTTCTTCAGGTTAGTTGATTAAGAATTAGAACACAGAAATTTGAGCAAATCCCCATCTAGGGCATAATGGAACATAATGTATTTTTCATATTGACTAAAAAGATAAATCTTGAGAGTCTACAGTACCTTTCCTGAATAACAGAGAGAATATATTAATTAAAGATAGAACAAATGTTACAGAAACATCTGAATTCCTATTCCTCCAGAGAAATGCAATGTCAGACTGTCAGTGTCTTAATGCTTGTTGTCTCCAAAGATATGGCTAGACCTAAGTGAACATTATGAGACTAATGAATATATTTCAACCACCTGTAATGCCATTCATTTTTCGTGTTATATAGTTTTTAACTGTTTGCAACCATGCAAAATTTTATTAAACTTCTTATGTCTAAATTACTGCATGTCAGTCCAATCCAAACACTTCTATAAATTACTGTGTTTTGGGCACTTCATATTCACCATGAAATGTCTCATATTTATCACTTGAAACTACCTGTTTGCATTGTGAGAAAATGAAGCTTCTAAAGAGAAGAAAAACTTAATGAAAACAGCTGGCTTGCTCAATCAGAGGGTAAATGTGAGCATCAGGGGAGGTATGTTGGGGAATATGGGTATGTTTAGCTTTTTACTTTTCTTATTCCTGCCACACCCCACCTCCCATACCTTAATACCTCATTGATTTGGCTTCAGTGACCTTATTTAATTATAGCAGTAGTTAGTTTGTTTTGGGTTTCTTTAATTATTTATTAAGATTTAGGATCATGTACATTTTTTACTGACTTAGCCCTGAATAACTGAACAAAGACATGGACTGACTCTGTATGAACATAAATAACATCAGAAAAGGATTTGCAGGCTTCATAAAATACATTGTATTTAAAGCCAAAACGTTTGCTCATGATGATGATCTGGGCCTGAAACTGAATTTCAATATGATAGAAAAAAGCTGTTAAATCTTTCAGAAGAAAACTTTGAATGAAAAGTAATTCTTGATCCTAGCCATAGGTAAATATCTTCTCCATCACATTTTTCTTCTGGAATATCAAAGTGCTTAAAAAATTCTAACTAAATTTTACTACCTGACTACAAGGTGAATGAGATATTTATGAAATAAGATAATGTTGTTATACTGATGCAGAAATGTGCATAAGATAAGGTTAAGAATATTGTATCAAAGACGTTGTGATTTGTTTTTTGGTGTGGGGTTTGTTGTTTGGGTTTTGTTTTGCTTTGTTTTCCCAAAGGATGCAAACATATAGACCCCTGCACTAATTCACATCTCAATTCAGAATAACGTGCGTACATGTCATAGGACATTCAAATCTCAACCGAAGCACTTCATAGCTTAGAACTTTGCCATTCTTGTCAGCTAAAGTGCTTAAACTTTGTCCTATGATTTCAAAAAGTGCATCAACCACCACATAATCTGCTATTTATAACCAATGAATTATTCTTTTCAACAACGCCCTATTTGCCATCACAAAAAAAATTATTTCCAATAAACTGTTGATTACTAGTAATACCAATTCAAATTGTAGATGTTTCTCAGTGTGAGCACATCTCCAATTAAAACAAGAAAAAGCAGAAGATAATAATTTTATTTGCATGAAAATACTTGCTTTCAAAAAGGAAGGATTTTTTTTTTGCCAACCATTGCAGTAGATGTGCATGCACATCTAGGAATTACTTCATCAATCAGCATCTGCCGATAGGGCATAATTAACACAAATGAGAACAAATCCTTAAAATCCCTTTACAAGATTTGGTAGCTTTCCCTCACAAAAGAACTGAAAAATTTATGGTGTAACTCAACAGTCTCAGTTCCTCCTGAGTTGATCACTAAAATAAAATTGAGCTATGTTTACATTCACTGGAATACAATCACATTTTTCAGTGTCTCAGAATATTATAGAAAGCATTTCCAAAAAGTAGAAATTTAATTGTTCTTTGATCTTCTGTGTAGTTTTAAAATATTCTGTCTTTTAGAAGAAATTCAGAGTGTTTGTAATACAATCAATGTGCAATACATTTCTATCTTAAGACACTCTTCATGATGCTGAAAGCAGACAATCTGCTTTCACCAAATGAAACACAGAGTAGCTATTTGATGCATGTTATGTCTTGACCTCAGCAATGGTGCATCAAGCTGCACAAAATCATCACTGAATACAAGATTGTTAATACATATGAATATGCAGTTGTTACCTCCACTGAAACAACATTGGTAATAATGCTTGAATAACTATTAAAGAATGGTGGTAGGATTAATTTCTGATGTAAGATGAAAAATTATATTAACTAAGTATCATAATTAATCTGTCTTCAAAGATGGAACTTACATTGATCTGAACTTCTGAAATGGAACATTACCAAAAAAAAGAGACTGGTTATTTCAAGGGGTCTGAGATACATTTAATGTTTAATTTCTCAACTACTACTCTTAGAACACATTTCAATGTTCTCCTTTAATACAGTAAATAGCAGTGTAATGAAACAATTGTCCATTAACAAATCATGGGTAGCTATTATAAACAGGCAATATTCTGGATACTGTGATTTATCAACACATTACAAACAGCAAATGACTCTCACTTGATAAAACACAACTAAATTTTTTGAGTGAAGTATTCTACTCCAATCTGTTCAGATTATTTTGTATTATATCAATATTAACTTTGTTCTTCATGAGTGCTTAAATAAGATGATCTATTCTACTCGATGGATTTCATATACAAGGGGGAACCATACTAACATACAGCTAGATTTACTATCTGTTTCATTATCACAGAATCACAGAATGTCAGGAGGTGGAAGGGACCTTGAAAGATAACTAAGTCCAACCCCCCTGCCCAAGCAGGATCATCTAGAGTAGATGTCTTCAGAGGAGACTCCACAACCTCTCTGGACAGCCTGTTCCAGTGCTCTGTCACCCTCACAATGAAAATGTTTTTCCTTATGTTCAGATGGAACTTTCTATGCTCCAGCTTGGACCCATTTCCCTTGTCCTATCACTGGGCATCACTGAGAAGAGCCTGGCTCCATTCTCCTGACACTCACCCTTTACATATTTATAGACATTAATGAGGTCACCCCTCAGTCTCCTCTTCTCCAAGCTGAAGAGACCCAGATCCCTCAGCCTTTCCTCATAAGGAAGATGTTCCACTCCCTTAATCATCTTAGTTGCCCTGTGCAGGACTCTCTCAAGGAGTTCTATGTCCTTCTGGAACTGAGGGG
>VXBZ01012527.1:30952-44378 GCA_013399135.1 Heliornis fulica | reverse complement strand
TTTTTTTTTTTTTTTTCTCATCTTCTTCCACATATTTTAGTCTAAACACCTTTCAACTTCTTTAGTCAGATTTCTAAACTGAACAGAAAATCGTGATTCCATTAAAAAGTTCTTATGTCCATCTCACATTTACTGTTACAAATCCACAGAAACTCATGTATTAGCCGGAGAAATTAGTTTTCTTTCTAGTACCATTAAAGATTTAATATTAAAAGCATCTAGTTTAATTTAAAGTCATATAAAATACCATGAATAGGAATTCAGGCAGTCATAGCTAATATTAGTACAGAATGGCTAACTCTGTAAAGTACAACATTTTAATATAAATAGAAATACCTGCCACAAAACCCTCACACTCACCCACCTCCCAAAAAAATACCCAACTGACAAAAAAAAAAACAACCAACACCTAAAACACCAAACCTATCTGAAATGAAAGTGAGCCAATAAGCTTTATTTCTGTCAGAGTTGAGGAAATTGAGCAAGCAAAGCCCATTTGGTTTGCTAAAGTAAGGTATACTATTAAAAGAAAAGGGAAGGGAAATAAAAGAACAAAATTTCACATTACAATGAGACAGAAAAATAAAAAAAAAACACCTTATGAAGTAACATTAGCTTCAAATAAATGTGTAGACAATGCTCACGTTTCTTTTCAGTTTCTTTTACTCCTTTTTCTTACTCTGTTTAGATGTTCAGAGTCTTCTACTCAGGCAAAAATCTATTTTTAAAACACAGTATTATGTGCTTAGGATCAAGATAACCTAAAAGTTTTGATTTCTGTGTCTTTGTTTCATGTTTCATCATCACATTGAGATTATGATGTCTAAAAGAGTAATCTGTGACCATAAAGCAAATCTTAATCTTCTTTGTTTTTATAGCACTTGTTAAGAAAGCCAAAGTAGTGCTATTTGTAACTTCATGACAGTTCAGAGAAGCTTTCACAGTCTGGGAAAAATAGCATGAGAAATTGTTATATTTTACCCACATTTGTCCTTTCATCTACATGAAATGACTCCTGTAGCTTGTCAGAAAATAAATACTAAAACTACTGTAGCTCACAAATTTATTTGGAAAAGTTAAGGCAATATTGTGTTTTGGAAAGACAACTTTGCATCCATTTAAAATTATGCCTCAATTTCTCTTTTAATTTATATGTATTTCAGAGAACTGGATTAGACTGTGCCATATATAACTCTTTGGTGATATCTATAATTTGTATATTTACCTAAAATTGTCTCAGTCTCAATTCTGATGTTATGTCAGAGTGTACAGGAGTCAATGAAATCATCATATTTCCAGTTGTGTAACTTAAATGCAGGACAAGATTTTATTGCACTATTTATTTGATATCCATATCTAGATTTTATTCAATTTGACTTTTTTCCCTACTTCAGCTACTACTTTTTTATTATTATTTACGTAGATATGAACAAGGGAAATAACTTTCCTGTGTGTCTTTAAGAAGGCAATGAATCAAATGTGGCAATATATTATTTCTTCATGAGCATGGTAGGGGTAGTTATTCTGCAAGGGAAGAAGAGAACAGCTGAAGACTAGAAGAGAAAAGTTGGTACGTGAACATTAGAATAATTGTACAGGATGTGTTCCTGTCAAATCAGTTATGCAAAGCTATATCAAAATCAAGCCATAAGGAAGAAATTATGATCTCAAATAATTTAAAGTTTTGTTCAAGTAAAATGTAATGTCTTTGTCTTTCTCTAATTTTAATGTTTAATGTGAGTTTACAAAGCACTACTAGAAATTTCTACATTATTTTGGGTTTGGCTGAGATAGAGTTAATTCACTTTCTAGTAGCTGGTATAATGCTGTAGTTTGGATGTTAAGCATTCTAAGTTAGAATGCTTACTCAGCATCAAGACCTTCTCTATTCCTCACTCTGCACCTGCAAATGAATAGGCTGGGAGTAGGAAAAAGGTTGGAAAGGGATATAGTTAGGACAGCTGACCCAAACTGAACCAAAGAGATATTCCATACCATATGGTGNTTATTCAACATTATCTTCATCCACGACTTTTTCTTGCATTTGCCCTTCCAATTCCCTGTGCCATCCTGCTGGGGAGAAGCGAGTGAGAGGCTGATGAGTTCTTAGTTGCTGGCTAGGGGCAACTCACTCCTATCAATCATTCTAATAATCTGGTTCTAATAATTATCATCCATCTTTAAAGTACTAATATAGTCTTAACTTTCTTCTTGTTCCTTAGAACTTCTGAAATATGAAAAAAACGTTTTTAGTATTAAAATTCTGAGAAATCATTTCATTAGCTCATTGGGTAGCAGGTGATGGTTAATATCTCTAATCTTAATGGCTATTATTTACTACCAAATATATGTTCTCAGGAGATGTGTGACAGTGGATTGTCTATTTTCCTGTGACACATTTAACACTAAATGAAAGCATGCATGACTTTGAATCTTCTTATGTATGAAGTCATGCTCTGTTTTTTAAAATTTCACTTGAAATATAATTACCAATATGTTAAATCTAAGTTGTTCCAGAATATAATTTGGTCTCTCAAATGAGTATTTTAAATATAATAACAAACAGAGATCACAAGAACTATTGAATTTTTAACAGTTTTATTGTAGAAATTTGTTCTCCTTCAGTGACAAACCTCTTCAATTATTCTACAATTTTTTTAGCCACTTACTGTTTGTCCTTTTTTTCAGAGCACTTGCTTTTTGGTCACACATCATTTTGCATACATTACAAGAAGAGTTATACCATGCACAGAATGATAAAGAAGTTTTTAAAGAACATAATTCAGTGAATGATGAGCCCAAAGGGTTATACCTGCCAAAATACATTAACTAATGTAATGTGGTATAACAAAGTATGATGTGACTGGCTTGACATAATGCAGTATGTCACTTAGAAAATTAAATGAACATATATAAAAAAAAAACAAACTAGGATAAAGTTTCAAAATCAACTTCTGTTTTATATAAAAAGATGAAATTATGTTCACTGAGTAAGAGATTGGTATCAGGTGAACTGTTTAGAAATTAAAGACAATTGATATTCTATGTACTCGCACGGTCCTGAATACATACTGCCTAATGCCAGTAAGTGAGACCACCATCTTGTACGAACAAAGAATTCTGAAACCTGAAGGAGCATCTTGTAATCAAAACTTTTTTTGCTATTATTATTAGTAGTAGTAGCAGTATCANTGTTTTGTTTTGTTTTGTTTACTCTGAAAGGATTTAATCAAATGTTTTGGAAACCTTCTCTAGATAAAAGTTAGGAGTGGTCCATGAGAAGTCATATATTTTCCAGTAGTACCATTAGTACCACTTTCTCCAATAGTTCTGCTGACTTTGAAAATATAACTTTCTGATGAGAATAAATTTGGTTTTGGCACTTAATCACAAAAAAAATGCTATTTTAGATTGTATTGTTTCTATGTCCAGCAAAACAAACTGTTGAAATACATTTAATACTGATTTCTGAGATGCAAATAGCATTTATCTTAGCGAGTATCAGACATATAGTCTTCTCTTCTGACATAATAAAAAAATAATATTTCAGGTAGCAACACAGTGACTGCTAAAATCCAAACAAAACCCTGCAGATCAATCAAGATTTGTAAAGAAAATGTTGGCATTAATTTAAAAGCTGTAGCATTTCTGATATATCCTCTGACATTGATGAATACTACAGATGAATTGTTCAAAAAGATATGAAAAATATAATTAAAATAACTTTGAACTTGGAGTTCAAAACAAGAGAGAACTTGCATTTGATTTTCCAATATAAAACTAACTTTACTGCAAAGTGAATTGCAATAAAAGTTCTCACTAGCACTTTGAATTATGCATAATTTGTAATCATGATGAATACCTTACCGAGAGTGTATTTTGTATCTGGCCACATATACATATATGTTTGTGTAGTTGGCAATAACTTAATTTTGTTTATTTTTAATTTTGATTTGAAATCGAGAACATCTTTTCACTTTCTTAAACTAATACACCACTGCAGAGAGGCATAAGGATTCCTGCCTGTCTCCATGTACTAAACTAATAATTATTCAAATTAATGATGTTAGCTAAAAGAATGAAATGCGCTTATTGAATCTGCTGCTCACATGATCTAGAGGATTTCTTACCTGGTAAAACATCGCACACATATAACCAGGTAGTATGATTGTCCCATCACTGAGAGCTGACAACAGAGAGTGAGTAACCAAGGGAAATGTTCAAAGAGAACTGATCTTTGACCTGCTATTTGCCTTGAGTTGCTGTGTGGACCTCAGTGCAGAGAGGACAGTATAACTAAGTTAGTAGTTAGTATAACTAACTCAACCCGTATAGCTAAGTTAATTTAAAACATAACATTTATATAGATAAAATGGTAAAGATCTAGACATCTATGTGGGAAATACAACTCTTACTTTACAGAGTCCAGAAGCTTTCAAGAGCTGGCATCAGAATGAAAATAAGATTATTACTTTGAAAGGAGTGAAAATGTAAAAGATTGAGATGACTAGCATGTTTCTAGTCATCAACAGCAACTGTGAAATAGTAATTTGCATTTGTTGAAGACAGAAAGTTAGATCTGTCTGTGCTGTTTCCTCATTAGGAATTGCATATACCTTTGACTGATTTCAGCTGTTGTCTGACTGGAGGGACATCACTCAGAAAGAGTGATGGGGGGTGCCTGAATACCTCTCAACAGCAATGAATAAGTTACCAGGATTTTTTAAGTAAGTGCAAGAGGGAATGTGAAGAGGCACAAAAGCTCTTTCTGAAAATTCATTGAGTCATGCTACCTCTGGTTTCTCTTGTCACCATGAGAAAGTGATGATGTGTCACAGAGGACACTTCCAGGTGAGAAGAGAAGAGAATTTTTTTGGAGTGGACCTTGGAAAGAAACAACTGAAAAAATATTGCATACCAGAAGGAACAATTAGAAGCTTCACTCAAACACTTTTTTTAGGGTGGACAGTTCAAAAATCAGCAAGAGGATGTCTATTTTTCCACTCGCAAGTGTGCACTAGTAGAATAGTTACAGAGTACTGGTAACAGCTGAAAAGGAACAAATCTCCTCGGGGGAGTTTCAGAGCTGCTTGAGCCTGATCCACTTGTCAGCACCAACAGAAAACAGTGGAAGATAGTGGATGGAGACATCCATCTCTCAGCCGTATTATCTGTTTTAGGAGTTTTATTGCCTACCAAGAGTTCAGATCCAGAATGTTTGCAGAGGCATTGTGAAGATTTATCTGGCTTACAAACTATTACTCTTTATGTGGCACCAACAATACTGCCAAAGGAGACAATCAAGAGACTGCAGGATTATGACAAAATACACTTCAAAAGCCTAATGTGTTGATAGAGAGAAGATGGATCCAGTTCACAATAAAAGGTCATGAGGCAATAGAACAAGTCAAATTCAAATTAAATGTTCAAAATATTTTTTCACCATGATCGTAATCAAACCCTTGAACAAATTCCACAGTGAGTTTGGGGAATCTCTATCCATAGAGGTATTAACAGTTGACTTTATTTGATCCTCAACATTATCTGACTTTGAAATTGGGTGTAATATGGTGTCCCTTGCTCTAAGCAGGTTGGAAAACTAGATCTTCAAAGCTTCCTTTCAACCTAATATTCTATTATTTATGAGACAAAAATTATGACAGAGCACTTCAAAATTTTCTGTTTAGTTAAACACAGATCCATTTTTTCTTAATGCTATAGTAGCATTAATTCAATATGCATCCCAGAAATCTAAAACCAGTGCTGATCAGTCTCTTCAACAGTTTAGATAACTGTCAGCTGAGGTCTCACTAGTGAGTCCAAGGTTCTTCTCCCATATGTTAGGTGGCCAAATCTCAGTTATCTTTTTCCCCAGACCAGACAGCAAACTAATATATTAGCCCACTGCTTATTTCTTTAAACTGTTAGGCACTGATCCTAAATGAAGTTTTTTTTTCTCTTAATCTTAAGGCTTTTAAATTGCTGGCATGAAGATATTGTGGAGAAAAACTGCATGATTAACTTAGCAGTAATAGATAAACTGAAACATATAACAAAGAAAGATTAGTAAACTGACAGCCTTCCTAAGGACTGTTATGTAGTCCTAGGTTGAAGCGTATACAAGAAATGAGAAGGAACTGGAGTAAGATATAGTAACAAAACATTCCCATGCTCTCCCCAACCTCCGCACACACACACACACACACACACACACACACANAATTCAATGTTTTATTTCTATTTCATTTTTGGTAAACTTTTTGTATAAAATAATTCCATAAGTGTTTGCAAAAATGAAAGCAACAGAGAGAGAAAAAAAAAAAGGTAAAAGTAATGTTTTTATTAACAATAAAAATTACTGGATTACAGAAAATCAAAGTTGAACATTAGTCCAAAAGTCACAAAAATAATTTTGGACTTATGGAAAAAAAGTACCATTAAAGCTATTTGAATTCACCCAAGACATGTATTTGCAACAAGCTGAAAAATCAACATTTCTTCAGCTATTTAAATGCATCATGTAATTTATAATAATTTCATGATAGAAAAGTACTTAAAATTCTATGCTTGTCTAGTCTGGTTCTCTACAGAAATGAGTGCCTTGACAGCTAAGCAGCAGCCATATTAAAGGTACACACACTACCATTTGATTTTGGTGGCACAACATCAGAAAATAGGTGAATTAGAGGGCTTGAATAATCTCAGAAAGGTGGCTCCTGGAATAGCACGATATGAAGCTGTATGCAAAAGGTTTAATATGATTTAACATTGCAAATGGGAGCAAATAGCTTTGGAAGGAAGTAATTTAATTAAATAGGAGTTTAAAATGTAAACAAGGGAATGAGAAGTCACAAAAGTGACAGAATTAAAAGGATATCAACAAATTTACTGGCTTCAGTCAGTTTGCTGATTTAATGAGGGAAAAAAATGCATTTTTATTTCAATGTGAACCATCTCTTCCTGATCAAATATGAATAGATGAACATATGACAACTGATAAAAATATCTGAAGCCTCCATCCACAGACTGAGGAAAATGTTTTACATCCTATTCTTGTTCTGGATGTCTGAGCTCTGATTCTCAGCACCAATTTGGGGAGCAAAGGGACAGGCACTGATCTACTCTCTTTCGAACCCAGTAATAGAACCTGAGAGAGTGGTATGAAGCTGTGACAGGAGATGTTTAGGTTGGACATTAGGAAGAGATTCTTTACTGAGAAGGTGGTTGGGCACTAGAACAGGCTCCCCAGGGAAGTGGTACCAGCACCCATCTTGACTGAGTTCAAGAAGCACCTGGATAATGCACTCAGACCCATGCTCTGACTTGTATGGTCCTCAGTGGAGCCAAGAGTTGAATTTGATGATCCTTAAGGGTCCCTTCCAACTCAGGAGGTTCTGTGATTCTTTGAGTGTGATTAATTTTCCATTAAGTCGAATATAATATACCCAAAATACGGGAATTTTTTGAGTGAATTCTGGAGGTTTTCAGTCTAGATATTTAAAGTTTACCAGAATTTATATTCTAAACATCTTTTTCCTCAGAATAAGTGAAGATATATTATTCATATACAACCAGACTAGGAAGATTCGTACTAGCAGTTGTCATTTGGAAATTCAGTGTATGGTTCAAACAAATGTTAATGTTGAGGTATGTTTACAGACACAAAAAGAAAAAAGGAACATATAATTTTGGCTTTTTGTATTTTTATACTGAATTATTTTGTGTTCGGATCCCAAAAGTAAGAAATGAGGAAAGTTGTCACTGACTTTCTTGCTCTTTCTGTGTCTGTAAAAGAAATAATAGGAAATTCAGTGCTATAAAAGAAAAAAATAAAAGTAAAACTCTCCATGGGAAAAGAAATCTAGATCTTAAAAAACCAGTTTGCAATACTAAGCCAAGCATGGATACCCCTTACTTGACAGGTTTCAAGGGGGCAGACACATGTGAAAACTAGGGGCATGTCTAGTAGGGGCAGACACATGTAAAAACTCCAAATGTAAATTAATAATGCACTTCACGACGATGGTAAGGTCAAGCTAAACATTATTGAATTATATCACATTCTGCGTTGGAATGGATCTGTGAAGCTCACGCACTCCAACTCCTGATACCACACAGAGCAGCCTGATAGATAGACGAGCACTGAAAAGATAGATGAGCCTGAAAGATAGATAAGCACTGAAAGGTGTCTACAAGCACTGTAGGTGTCTACAAGCACTAAACACTCAATGAACACTGACAAACTTGGGGTATGACCTGGTGAGCTTTTCCAGTTCTGAACCATCTTCTAGACTGAAGAATTTTTCCCAGATTCCATCAGAAATTAATCTTTAAACCACTCCCTTGCATGCTAGGAATGAGGCCATCTCTAATTCTCCTCTGAGATGAACAAATCTATCCTCAGACACTCCCCACAAGTCATGCCTAGTCTCCTCCTTCTCCACTATTTGGTGGACAATTTTTCAGGAGAAACTAAAATGCTTATTTCCACTAAAAGGTCTTGTGGGAAGACCTTTTAAAAAAAACAACTGGTGGAATGTAAAAAAAAAAAAAAACTTGTTGAATGCTGCATAACAGAACCCAAAGTGCCCACATTATATCATTTATATCAAGATATTTTTTTAAATTGGAAGACTTCTCATTGTNAAAATAACCAGTTGTTCCAATCAATACTTGACCTTTTTCTCCTCACTTAAGGAAAGTATCCAAATTTTCCAAATAGATTTTCGATCTCTATTCTGTAAAGACAATGATGTAACATAGTATTTCTGTTTGATTTCTGCCCAGACACAACTCTAAAAAAAAGTTGTTGGATGAAGAGGAAATTTATCACATCAAACCTGCAAGCTATGCTTACAAAAAACAGCTTTAAGATTTTTCACTTCCACTGCAATATAAATTATAAATTGAGATCTTCAAAACACTATGCATCACATTTTAATTAGTTTAAATGCTCACTAGATGATTTTCTGAGTGCCCCATTTACACTTCTTATTGCCTGTAGCATAGGGATGGAAATAAACTTGCCTGGAAATTTTGTTTCCACTCTGCAAAGTTTTAACTGAGCTTAAAGATAGTCACTGAAGCAAAATAAGCAAGCATCAGATTTTGACAAGGATCTTGACAAGGATTCTTTTGACAAGAATCTGAATGAAAATTTGCACCCCATTAAAAAATCCCTAAACCTTATGCTTCGTGAAGAAAAACAGTGTCATTAGCAAATATATAGACAAATCTGTACAATGATGAAATAAAATCTGTAATGACTAAATTGGAGAAAAACCTGTTCAGATACAGAAATATGGTCATATATTTACAAGTAGAGTTTAGAATTATCCTTATTTATTAAATAGACAATGTTTCTGCTAAGTCTTCAACATCAGCAATAGCAAAAAAAGGGTAGACTAAGTAAACTATTTAACAAGCGACACATCCAAAATATAGATAAAATTTGTTTTCACCACTCCTTCTGTACAACTTTGCACAGGTAGAATTGGAATAAAAATATTAGACACATTTTTGTTTTATTTGAATTATACTTGCTTAGCAAAGATATTACAGAAAAAGCAAGCATCCAACAAGGACAAAGCTTTCTCCATGAAAACAACAGATAAGAATGGTAAAGCATGAATTTATCAAATACTGCATTGCACAAAGACTTTAGGCAGTAGAAGATTCATCAGAGAAATAGATTTTTTTTCTCTCTCTTCTCATTGACACAGTATGAGTTTGGACATTTTGGTGAATTGCCAAAGAAGTTAAATGTGAAGTCTCAGAAGACAGCACAGAACTCTGTTTTTGTGAAACATGTCCTGATTTAAAATTGAACTCAAAGTTGGGAAAAAAACCATTATAAGAGACCACAAGGGAAAAAGTAAAGAAACTTTAACATCCCAATAGATGTGAAGAGAATAATGTAAAGTATACATTTCGGGAAAGATTTAAAATTACTCTAAGTATAGAAATACGTTAGTATGCTAGGGAAGGCAGTCTGGGTTTCTCCTGCCTTGGGCAAATGCAAATCCATCTGTGGATGCAATGATATTGCAGTAAGAATCTCCCAGACTAAGAAAGAATGAACCAAGCAAGGTGCAGAGCTGATGAAAGCAGAACTGGCTTCGACAGTTAGCGCCAAACAACTTCCTTGATATTGACATCTACCAATCCGCAGACCATGAGCACGGACTGCACTAAATACAGCAGCTAAAAGCTCTGGATGCAGTGTGCAACAATCCAACATCACACACAGTCTGTCCTGCCCTGTGTGCACATATCAAAAGACAGGATATGTGTACATATGAAAAGAGAGATTCTGGTCTCATAGAAACTCTTGCAATTTCACAATAGCCAGTAACTGTGACTTCCACCCTCTAAGGAGCTCCGTGTGTGAATGACTTTTGTATAAATAGACTTTGGTGAAAAAAAATTGCCATAAATACAACAGAGACATCAAATATTAGTATAATGAATATTCTGTTTTACTGAAAAATACTTCTCTAGCAGGAGCGACTGCTGTATAGATGACTTCACAAAGTATAATGTCACAGATAAAATCAGTAGCTAGAGATATAAAAGAGTTAATTTTTACTAGCTAAGATAATCTCTTTGAATTAAGTCACAATGATAATAATTCCTATATTAAGTAAATGCATTTTACTGATGCCTAGTATGAAATGTATGAGTATTCCTTCAATATTTCACCATCCTAGGACTTGTCTTCATGCTGTGTTGTTGCAAAGTTACTTGTCAGTAACTTTTCTCATCTATAAAATAATTCCACATATTAAAAATAACTTACTACAGAAACTTTCTTCAGAAAGCAGATGTCAAACAGTAGAGTATTTCCAGGTTTTGAAACATGCTATGTCATAAATTATTGAACAAAATTAATCTTCAAAACAAAATTAAAAAATCCCAATTTTCCTAGATGCCATTTTCTCCTCTTTTGGCATACTGTTATTAATACATAGGTTCTGTTCAAAAGATCTGATTTATTGCCTAAAACTTTTCAATATTTCATTGGAATTACCAAAAGTAAAATGAAGTTGTGATGGTCTGGGCTTTACATGTTGGGCCATGGTTTCATTTTTGCTTTATGATCTATATTTTATGATAGTAACCTTCAGCACAGACTAAGATGTCCATTTTGTAGTAAGAGTAGATGATGTCTGGAAAGATGAATAGAGTCATCTAGAAGTCATCAAAACAGAATAGTCCTGTTCTATTCAGAAAATGTGATAAGCATTAGGAAAGGTTCTGACTCTTCATGACTATGTGGCAAGCAGCTGCTGATTACCTCCAGGACTGGGTATAGTGGGGATTAAATAACCTCTATTAAAGAACAGAGATGTCATGTGGGGCAACCAACTGCCTTCAGTGACAGCCTTGTCAACAAAGAAGGACATGAGGAAAAGACAGCTCAGTTGGAGGAGGAAGCCAGAAGGGATTTTGTCTTAACTGTAAGAACTGAAACTTACTGAATCTTAGACTTTCTTATATGTGGTAATCCTCAGTCATTATGTATAGCAAGCTAATTTCTTTGCAATAAAAGTAAAATGTATACATTCCAAAAGCTTCATGTGAGATTTAATTTTTCTTTAAAGTATTACACTGTAAACCAGAGCAACCACAATAAAGTGAGAATACAGATGCTTAAGTATTAGATGATTGATTAAATCTAGGCCTCTTTCCAGTGGATGGTTGGCCTGCTGACCTGAAGAGGTTCCTTCCAGCCTTGTTTTCCAGGACAGAACTGTCTTACTGTATTGAAACTGGGCCAGAAGTCCCACAGAGGGAAGAGTTAAGTCCTAAGGAAGACTAATGATGATCAATGAGTTTCAGACAGTAGTTTTCATGTATCAGTGTTCTGTAAAGTCCTGGAGTTAAAGGCAGTCTAGAATCTCTTAAAACCCAGGTGATTTGGGTTCAGTCTGGTAATCAAAAGTACAGATGTTACTCCAGAAATGGATTTAGACAGTCTGAATGGCAACCGATAGTTTAAACTGTGTTAATTAGAATTTTTCCATTGGGTTTTGAATGCAGTAGTTAGCTTCCCTCTGGGCAACAAGTACTGGATTCATCTTACCAAAGTTAGTTATGTAAAATCAAACATTTAGGCTATGACAATCGTATGAATCGTCTCTACTCTTTTTATATAGAGAAGCATCTGAAGAGGATATGCAAACTATTATAGAATGAATGGCTGACATGTGGATTATTTGACCATTTGAATGAGTTTGAGAAGCAATTTAAAACATATACATACATAAAGTTACATGAGGTAATCCAAAAAATATAGGGATTATATCTAATGAGTAGAAGAAAAAAGACGTCTTTGAGCAAAATATTTCCTGAATTCTTGTAATCTACTTACCGCAAGGCACCAAAAAATTCTTAAGATCTGAAAGATAAGAAGAACCTGGTTATGATTGAAGCTGTGAAGATTTTTAATTAAATGTATCCGCCAATGTCTTAAATAAAAATAATTTGCAAGATTCTTTTATAACAGTTGTAATTACCAAACTGCTTAAGATGGCTCTCTAGATCACAATATAATTGGCACCTGTTTATTTGATAGAAAACCAGGAAAAAAAGGACTGGTTGGCTTTAGAAGTTTAAAATTTGTACAGCTTTCTGAGATATGAAATATCAGTTGATAATGCAACATGCAAAATAACTTGTCTAAAGACATAGCTGACACAATGTACTGTTGCACAGCTGTAGTCCATTAGACTGTCTTCCTAAGAAATAGAAAAGATGTAATTTTCTACAGGAATCGACAAAAGTCTATCAAGGGTATTCATGCTGAAACAACAATGGATCCATCTGATTCACAAAGAGGAAGAGATGATAGAACATCACTGTTCAACCTTTGGTTTAGGAGGAAAGAGAAGCACTTTACAGAGAGTAAAATAACCCAGTGTGGTCAAAGGGATGATCTCCATGAGTCTCAGGCCACAGAAAGAGGTCCAGAATCATAAATGGAGAAAGAAAAAAACCAGATCAATCTATTGCATATATTATATGTACATATATATATGTATATATGTATATGTATGCCCATATATATATATGTGTGTGTATATATATATACACACACACACACAGTCAAACACTGGAATAGAATGGAAGAAAGCAAAAATAATTTGACAGTTCATTACATAACCGATATGACATAATCTTTGCTAATAATATTATTGTAGAACAAATCAGAAGATGGCATATTGATATACAAAGTTGTATCTCTATCAGAAACACCTGTGAAAAAAAAAACACAAACTAATATTGCACTAGATATATGTTTGGCCAAAAATCAAGGGAGGAGTGCAAAACAGGAAGCAGATGTATTGGAGAAAAAGATATAGCTAAATTTTTTTTTTTTAAAAAAATAACCTTGGCAATATCATGGTACAGGTGATGAACTGTA
>VXBZ01012527.1:15804-26319 GCA_013399135.1 Heliornis fulica | reverse complement strand
ATGTGGCCTCACCAGGGCAGAGGAGGGTTGAGGGTGTGTGTGTGTGAAGGAGAAACTCCTACAATATGCTGGCCACAGTCTTCTTAATGGACCACAGGATACCATTAATCACCTTGGACAAAGGGCACAATGCTGGCTTATGGAGTCCTTGCTGCCAGCCAGGACTCACAGCTCCTTCTCTCTAGAGCTGCTTCCCAATGGGTCAGCCTATAACCTCTACTGGTGCTTGAGGTTATTCCTTCCTAGGTACAGGACCCTACACTTACTCTTGTTACATTTCCTAATTTTATAATTTATACTTCCAGCACAATTGTTTAGCCTGTCCAGATCTCACTGAATGGCAGCACAGCCTTCTTCTGCATGAGTCACACCTCCCAGTTTTCTATCATCAGCAAACTTAATGAGGATACACTCTGCCCACTTTTCCAGGTCATGGATTCCATTATAGATATAAAATCACTATGGATTAATAGAAGATAAACTTGAATGAAGAACGTTGACTCCTGAATAATCCCAAAAGATTTTTATAAAACTTTATAAAACAGGAAAAAAAAAACTTAGAAATTAATTTAGAAGTAAATGTCTTCCCAACTGAAGGTACATGTTTATATTTATAATTATGTTTAAATTTAAAATAAAATAGCATAATATCTGCATGGTAGATTTTTATCTTATTGCTTAATAAAACATAAAGTATATTTGGTGATACCATGTATAACTATGCTAAACTAAAAACTGATTACTTTATGAGAAAAAAACCTGACTGCTCAGCATTCCTGTATTTAGGAAACTACAGAAAATGATGAGGATTTTTTTTCCACACAGTTCCAGAAGACAGTAAAAATGAAGAAAACACCTTTGAGTTGCTTTAGTTTACTAAAATTTAGGGCTAAAACCTTTTTCTATGATGTTTATATTTTTTATAGTATCTGTAAATTAAAACCCAAAATACCTTAAGTCATTTGTATCAATATACCATAACAAATTCATGGCCTTTCTTGCTGCCCCACTGACTTCAGCTTGAAACTGGGTATAAACAGAGAAAGAATTAACCCTAAATCTTGAATACATATGTTTTCATTGTTTACAAAATTATTTTCTACATGCATCTCATTATTCTAGCAATCTTGTAAACTTAATAAAATGTCTTTCATAATAAAATAGCTAGTTTTAATTAACATATTTAAATGTAAAACATTTACCAACATATTGCAACTTAGACATTATGAGCACTGCTTTTCAATTTTCACCTTAATGGTTTTGTAAAAAAGCTGAAAAACATGAATGGCATACACTTTTTATGACAGTTTTATAGCAGGATAATGAATGGAATCTGTTATTTATGAGAAAGTACCGAGTCAGTTGGTACCATAAACCTTTAGTTATTACATTGTGTGTGTACTACAAAGCTGATTTACTTTCAGACCTCAGACAACTCTAGCTCATTATCCTATATCACTATATGATTTTTTTTCTTTTGCGAAATAAGACATTATGATTTTTTGTTTGATTTTTGGTTTTTTTTTTCATGTTTCATGGAAGTCAATCTTATAACATTGACCTTTTCATTTCACTGCTGTGGTTATTTAGTTGATATATAGTAGACATTCTTCCTCCCATTTATTTATAAATTAAATTTTACATTATGTATCAGTACGTGCATTTAATGGAAATAATGGCAGACTAGGAAAACTAAAAAAAATTTTTATTTTTGTAAATTTTTGATGGCTGTAAGTCGTGAGTCAGGGCAATAGAGATGACTCGGTATTCTTTACCAGCTATTACAATTTTTAAGTCTAACCTCCATGGTGCACTTCTTGATCCTTTTATCAGGCTCTCAAGCTCTAATCACAGAAGTTGTCTCTTTTTAATTTTTTTTTCCACTTGAATGTCAGATGCATTTACCTCTTTCATTTATACTACCGATCTTAGGACATAGTTTGTCAGTTTTCATTCACTGTTCACATAGCTATACCATCCCAGAAAGAAATAATAAAGAAGACTTCTGGTGTTTTAGAGTGTATTTAAAATACTGTATATCCATCAATAAAATGTGAAAGATTCTCCTAGTACATGAAAATTTTGAGGGGTTTAAGCAAATAAAACTCTGAGAGTAGTGGTAAAGTGATACACCTTTCAATATTTAATTGTGCAAGGAATGTGACTGCTTTAAGTATTGTTTCTATATTGGCATTAAATAACCCTTGAAGGATAATGTTTTAATGGCATGAGAAGTCTTCAAAAGACCAAGAAGTGTTATCTGTAAACAAGAAATAATATGGGGAAAAGAAACAGAAATTAATAAATCTCACAGGGCTATGCATTGCAAGTAGCCTGGACAAGTTGAAAGTAAGGACACAGTAAGAATGACTGCGTTGCACAGACACTGGGATTCATCATGCCAACACAGGTGATGGTTGGCATCTAGAAACTGTAAATCTAGATGAAGCTAGTTATGTAGGATTTTTCCTACAGCCAACAGAAGAATACATCCAACAGAAATCCTCTCCTCAAACCATCCATCATTACTGTCTAAGATAATGGGATCACTAGCTAACTAGATCTTTTATTTTCTCCCCCTCTGTAATAACTATAGTATCGTTATGAGTAAAGGCCTACCCATCAAGATTTCAGATAGCTAAAATGAAATAAAGGGAATGCCATCCTTGGTAACTAGCATCAGATATTATTTTTCAATTTTTCATGGAGTTTCTCCAATGCACAGAAGAATTTAGAAGTTCAGACTTTAAATGTAAGAAAAATGTTAAATGAGAAACTGTGGGAATTGCATCTTTTATGGAAATATTGTGGTTGGAGATCCACAATATTAGTGTGAGAAGCAGCTGAAGTCATATGGAGATGAAGTCATAGGAAGTCATATGGCACCAGTGTGGCCTTGTTTTGGCTAGAGAATGTGGATTAAACAGATGGATGGTTGGTTTCTGCACAGAATTTGGAAGGCTACAGTGCACAAAGTGACATCTTTTCTTCATTATCTGCAAAATGAATAGTCAAGATAGTAAAGTTGACTCCCACAAATATGCTAATGAGTAAAAAGCAGTATGTGCTAAACATATGACTGTAGCACTCAACTCTTCACCCAAATAAATCACAGAATCACAGAATTTCAGGAGTTGGAAGGGACCTCAAAAGATCATCTAGTTCAACCCCCCTGCCTGAGAAGGATCACCTAGATTAAACTACACAGGAACGCATCTAGATTGGTCTTGAATGTCTCCAGAGAAGGAAACCATAACATCTCTGGGCAGCCTGTGCCAGTGCTCTGTCACCCTCTCAGTGAAAGTTTTCCTGACTTTCACGTGGAACTTCCTATGCTTCACGTAATTCTTGCTTCCTATGCTTCTTGTCCACAAGGGCACATTGCTGGATCATGGTCATCCTGCTGTCCCTCAGTACCTCCAAGTCCCCCTGAGGGACTCCACTAGTTACAGGCCTCCAGCCAGACTCTGCCCCATTAATGACAACTCTCTGGCTTCTTCTCTTCACCCAGCTCTCAACCCATCTCATTCCTCTACCCTCCAGGCCACACTTTCTCAGTTTGCCCACCAGGATGCTGTGGGAGACAATGTCAAATGCTTTACTGAGGTCAGGGATCCATANGGGATAGAAGTGAGGCTGACCGGTCTGTAGTTACCTGGGTCCTCCTTCTTGCCCTTTTTGAAGATTGGGGTGATGTTTGCTTTCCTCTAGTTCTCAGGCATCCATCTCATTTCCCAGGACTTACTAAAGATGATGTCCTAGCAATGACTCCTGCCAGCTCCCTCAGCACCCTCGGGTGCATCCCATAAGGACCCATGGATTTATGGATGTCCAGATGGTTTAACTGGTCCCTGATCCAGTCCTCATCAACTGAGGCGGACTCCTCATTTATCCTGGCTTCCTCTGGTACTTCTGACATCTGTGGATCCTGCAAACAGTCTCCAACAGTAGAGACAGAAGCAAAGAAGGCATTCAGTAACTCTGCGTTCTCACTGTCCTCAGTCACCAGGGCACCTTCCTCATTCATCAGTGGACCCACACTGCCTCTAATATTAGCTTTGTTCGCTATATATTTGAAGAAATCCTTCCTGTTATCCTTAACCTCCCTTGCAAGGTTTAACTCCAAGGAGGCCTTAGCTTTCCTAGTTGCCATCCTACATGGTTGAACAATATTCTTGTATTCCCCCCATGTAGCCATCCCTTCATGTGACCTGTAGACTCTTCTTTCACTTGAGTTTGCCCAGCAGTCCTGCTTATTCACACAGGTTTTCTGGCACCCTTTCTTAATTTTTTTCCCATTGGGATGCTCTGATCTTGAGCTTAGAAGAAGTGGTCCTTGAATATGGACCAACTAACTGGGGCCCCTTTGCCTTCCAGTACTATGTCCCATGGGATTTCTCTCAGTAATTGCTTAAAAAGGCCAAAGTCCAGCCCTGCCAAAATCCAGGGCTGCAGTTCTACTTGAGGTTCTCTTACTACCACATAAGATCCTGAATTCCACCATCTCATGGTCGCTGCAGCCAGGTTTATCTTCAACTTTCAGTGCTTCAACCAGTCCCTCCTTGCTAGTGAGTACAAGATCCAGCAGTGCTCCTCCCCTAGTGGGCTCATTCACCATTTGCATCAGGAAGTTGTCATTGATGCACTGGAGGAACCTCCCGGACTGCGAGTGGCTGGCTGTGTAGGCATACCAGCAAATATCTGGGGAGTTAAAATCCCTCCTAAGAACCAGGGCCTGCGATTGAGAGACTACTCTCAGCTGCCTGTAGAAAACTTCATCAACTTCCTCCTCTTGATCAGAAGGCCGGTTAAAAGATGCCCACAACAGTATTCCCCATGACAGCCTGTCCCATGACAGAAAGTCCACAGACTTTCAACTCATTCCTTGTCCACTCCTGGACAGAACTCAATACATTCAAACTGCTTTTTCACATAAAGAGCCACTCTTCCTCCTCTCCTTATTGGCCTGGCTTTCCTCAAAAGGACACAGTGACCCATGGCCACATTCCAGTTATGTGAACTGTCCCACCAAGTCTCTGCAATTGCTACTAGATCATAACCCCTTGACCACACACAGACGCATACCGTTTGCACCTTAGGGGATGTGAGATCTTCTGGTTCTCATTACTTCCAGAACTCTGCTCCACTGAAAGGGACCCAACAACAACCCCACCTCCCTTTGTATCTAGTTTAAAGTCATGTGGATGAGGTGAGCTAATTCTCTTCCTAGAACCTACTTCCCCTGGAAGACAAACCCTTCCCACATATTCCTGTCAGGCCTGATGTCTTGTAAAATCATCCATGCCCACAGAAGCCGAAGCCCTGCCTGTAGCACCAGTCTCTAAAACACGGATTCATAGGCTGTATCTTACTATTCCATTCCACATCATCTCACAGAACTGGAAGGAGGGAAGAGAAAATAACATGCACCCCAGAGTCTTTCACCAACTCTCCCAAGGAGGGAACAGCTAAGATTAATTTAGAAAATGTATTGAGGAAGCTACCCCTTCCCTGAAGAGGCAGTGAATGGGCTGTCCTCCTTCCAAGACAAGGATGCCTTCTTGGTAAGCAATTGTGACTCCATTCTTTTGAAGGAAATCCCTATGGCAATATTTTTGTAATATAACATTGTAATTATAATCATAGTCATATATCAACACTGCTGCAGTAAGTTTGTTCACCAACATCAATCCTAAGGTTTTTATATTTGTCACTTTAATTAAGTTTCTATTACATTGAACTCCCTGAAACTATCTCAGTGAAATTCCTTCAGGGGCTCTGACAGGCCAATGTTGACTCTGTTATGTGTCCATATACAATACTTTACACATAAACTGCTGACCAAGTCTGGGACGAAGGTTGGATCTAGCCACACCTAGGCTCCTGTCTGAGGAATTTAGAAAGCAAGGGGGTCCCTTCTGAACCTTGTGACTCAACAGAAAAACCTCTCTCAGCCACAAATCAGACTCACACCCTTTACACGACAGACACAAATAGTGTAATTATGCTGAATATTGAGGTATGGTTTGATCAAGTTCATTTTCGTGACAGATCCTCGTAGAGATGAAAAAGACTGGGCTGTTTGGGAAGTTGGTCTGATCATTCATAATCTGAATGGCCGCATTGCCTTCATATGTGAGATAAATCAATGAAAGTATAAAAGGTCGAGGACAAATGTAGGTTGACTGAGGATATTGAGAGTAGGAGTATTCCAAGTGTTCTGTCACAGTGATTTTTGGAATGTCTTGACATGTCATAGAGTCTGCTGTAGCAGTTTGAGCAGCATCCAAAGGGAGATCAATATGCCAAAAGTTTGACTGGTGACAGATTAAAGGTTCACTTGTCTATTTTGGCATTTGAGTTCAATATCATTAGCTTCTCCAGACCCATATTCACACATTTCAAACCATTGACACTTTGAACAAGGCTATATATGCTTAGACGGTAACATCTACTTTGTATCTTGAAAGGTTATTTAGGAAAATCTGAAAGTGTATGGACATTATAAAACCCAGAAAGAATTAGCATGTATTCAAAGTGGTCCTAGAGATAGACAAACTTCCTATTATTCATCCTCATTGTTGCCTATGCAAGTCCACTCTTAGGGTTTAGCACCTTACTTCCAGCAGAGGGCATCGCTTTGTTACTGTTATTTTATTAAACATATACTTGCCTATCCAGAGGTGCAATCAAACATCTTTTGTTGGGGCCCTGGTCACGTGCAAGGAATCCTGTCCTTGCCTCAGAGCCGGAAGACTCCCTAGGAACAAAGAAAGAGTCTACAAGGGGAGTGACCAAGAAGATTGAGATTCGCGGGCTTTATGCGTTAACCAATCAGGACCGAGTATTTGTTGCATAATCGGAAAACTATAACCAATGATAAGTTCACCCTTGTCGGATGTTCCCGGACACTGGGACCAAAGGGATATAAAGATGTGTGAGAGGGGAAATAAACGTATTTGAATCTGCACCATGTTGATGTGTACTTTCACCCCGGTCCGTGCCGTAAAAGCGGGCTCTGGCAATCTTTCTTGGCAAAAAGGTCAAGTAAGCATCCACCTCTTGCTGGCACATGGCTCACAGGTGCCTCTGGGCTCCAGTATAGCGATACAGTAAGTGATACAGACGTGTGGACAAAACCTTTGTTCATGTTTCCACAAAAGATATCCAGCACTGGACTTGAATAATTATAAAATTAAGAAACCAATTTATACTAAAAATGCATAGAAAGCTGAACTCTGATACTTTACATAATTACTGAGTCCTGTATGTCACACATGTGAGACACTCATGCTATCTGCATCTTCAGACAAGTAGTAGAAGTATATGGTGAAAGCTGATGGTCTCGTGCAGAGAAAGTTTCTGTTGTGATCAACATACACAGATAAAAAGATCATAGCATAGAAAAAATCCTGAGATCTCTTGTAATCTGGTCAGGCTCAGATTTTTCCAATCGCAATAAAGACAACACCAACCTCAACTTTAGCTAATTTATTCAGTACACACAGGGGTGTATCTTAATTAGTAGAAGTCATTCATTGAAAATCTATGACTGTTGTCCTAGGAAAGTAGAGTGACCATTTTCAACCTTCCATTAATTTATTTACACAGAAAAAAGAAAGCCCCCAGAAAAAGACACATGATCTTGTAGAGCACCCTAGAGCCTAACATTCTATCCTTGCTCTAGAAGGCTTTTTTTTCCATTTGCCAGCCTGAATCCAGCTCTTGCCTGTACTCGGCTCCAAATTCACAGATTTCTCTTCCACTCTACTCAGCTCTGTAAACTGAACATTATGGACTTTGTGGTCTCCTGAGATTTTCCTGACATCTCATTATGTTCTTGTCTCAGAATTTGAGACGTCATCTCTTGTTTTTCCTGATTCTTCCTTTCAGTTTAATGAGTATGGAGTTTGAGTATTTTCACAATGAATTTTCACCATAAATCAATCCATTCTGTAGGCTTCTCTGCCTCTTTCCTGGTCTCTGCATGCATGAGAAACTTTTATATGTGATGCTGAATACACTTGAGTTGTTTTGCTGATTGATTGTCTGCCACACAGCATTTCCCTCTTGCAGGCTATCGGCAGTCACAAGATTAGACTTTAGCCCAGCACTGTGAAGAGAGACAAACTAGCATCGGTGAAACAGAACAAGCTCTATCAAAGTGTGGAACTTATGGTATCATGCCATCAGATTGCTAAGGCTGGGACTGAGGAGCTGAGGTGGATTGAAAACTGAATGGACTGTCCTCTTCAGTGGGTACTGATCAGCAGCATGATGTCCATCTGGAGGTTGAGTCATTGAGTTGTCGGGATGTGAAACAGGCTGCCCAGGGAGGTGGTTGAGTCACCATCCCTGGATGTATTTAAAAGATGGATAAATGAGGTACTTAGGGTTATGACTTAGGAGAGAAAAGGTACGGTTGGAGTCTATGATCTTAATGGTCTTTACCAACCTAGTGATTCTATGATTCTGTGACTCTGTAGTGTACCCTAGGAGTCCATACAGGGGACAATTCTGGTTCTTAAATCTTCATAAATTATTTTAATGCTGGGTCTGAGAGTACACTCAGCAAGTCTGCAGAGAAGACAAAGCTGATGCATCAGATGGGTGTGCTTCTATTCAATGGAACCTCAGCAGCCTGGAGAACTGGGAAAACAGGAATCCCATAAAGTTCAACAAAGGGAAATACCAGTTCCTGAACATGAGGAGTAATAAACTGGGGCACAAATACAGACTGGAGCACAACTGGATGGTAAGCAGCTTCACAGATAATACCCTGAAAGTCCCAATGGATGAATCATATATGAAATAGCAAAGTTTCCTTGCAGCAAAGGCCAACAGCATGCTAGACTGCATTAGGCAGATAATTGTCTGAAAATCAAAGGAGATGATCCTTCTCCTGTAGTCAGCACTGGTGATATATGTCAGGAGTGATCTGTTCAGTTCTGGGCTCCCCAATACAGGAAAGATGGTTTCACTAGAGTGAGTCTGGCAAAAGGTCACAAAGATGATTAGGAGGCTGAAGCATCTACCACAGAGAGTCTGAGAGCACTGGGATAATTGTTCCCTTCATATTAAAAGAAAGAACTGAAGAGTATGCTTGGGGACATCTTTCTGAACATTGTCCTCGGCAACCTGATATAGGTGACCCTTTCCTGAACAAGAGGTTTGGACTGGAGAATCTGCAGACCTCCCATAAAACTAATCTCTCTGTCTGTGATTTTGTGTACAGTTTCACTGTCAACTTTACATAACTTCAAGGAACAATGGCAGGGAAAATCTGCTGCCTCTGTGTGCAGCTCAGTTCTACACACATTAGTCTTCTATTACCTGGGGTCATCAGAGGCCCTGCAGGATAAACTACCACGTTTCCAAAACCAGTTCAGCTCTGGTGTGACCTAGCCTACTGATCCAGACTTGTCAACACTGAGTTAGAATTTGTTATACACAGACTTGAAAATTTAGAATTGCTGAACCGCTTTAATAGAATTTCATGAAATCCACAGCTACGTATCACACATATCATTGGGATAACTATTTGAGAGTTTTTCCCCATATTCAGTGCAGACTTTATTTTTAGATTAATAAATCTTTTAGTGACCTGAAAAATAATTTCTACTCAGAAAGGATGGGATGTGAGGGTAAATCTGAAGAAAGATAATTGGGTCATCTGGGAGACTAATAAGCTAAGAAATTGGAAACAACAGAGCTTGATTGAGACCACCATCATTGTTCAGTGAAGCTCTCTGGGGTATGAGGTATGAGTGTTGCAGTTTGAGGAGTGAAGCATTTTTGAGGGAGTGTAGAGATGCATCAGTGGCAGTCAGTTTGCTTCTATCTGACATTTTTCTCATGGGTGGCAAAGAAAGTTAGTCAGTTTGATACCTTTCTATGTTCTCCCCAGAAGATTTCAGGGGGTTCTGCTTTTGCATTCAAAGAAGCATAAAACCACGTACATCATTTTTGTGAAATTCATTCTCGTTTAGAAGACAACAAAATTATGTTTTCTGGGTTTTCCACTGCCTTTTATTTTCTTCATCTTCGGTGTTCCTCCCCAATGCACTTTCATTATATTTTCTGAATAGGAACTAAAATGGTGATTTCTGAAATACCCATCTGATTACCTTTTAAAGGTTTTACTTATAGTGTTGTGCGCTTGATGTGTTTTATAATGCAAATTGGAAAGGATGACAAAACCTCAAAGAGGTGTCTTGTGAGAAAAGTATATTTAATAAATTTATCTCAGTAGGTCGTCTTCATTTTGATAGATCCTTTGATTTCATGCAGACACTTAGCAGTGAACCATGGACTGCCCAAACATAAAAAGAATAATTTCACAAAAGAATATTGCAGAGAATATCTTAAAGAAACATCAACATCTTGCAACTGGGTCAGAATCACCATTCACCAGATTCTTCATTAGGGTAACAAAGTAAGGATGTGACAGCTAACATCCTACATCAATGTATGTCCTTGCAGTCCTGTCAGCTAGAAGGCAAAGGAAAGATAGAA
>VXBZ01012526.1:1189317-1214732 GCA_013399135.1 Heliornis fulica | reverse complement strand
CCCCTACTATAACATCCCCTATGTATCCTTGTCCCCTAATCTTAACCTATAAACTCTCTGTCAGCTCCTCCTCCAATCCCAAGTGGAGCTCCACGCACTCCAGCCGGTTACTGACATAGAGAGCAACACCCCCTCCTCGTCTCCCTTTCCTGTCCTTTCTAAAAAGCCTGTACCCCTCCACATTGACACTCCAGTCATACGAATCATCCCACCACGTCTCCGTGATGCCAACAATGTCGTAGCCCTGCTCATGTGCACCATCACCAGCTCATCCTGTTTATTTCCCATGCTGTGTGCATTGGTGTACATGCACTTCAGCTGAGCCGCGGACACAAGTCTGGATACAGGGCCCATATTCACAACATTTTGTCCAGGCCCTACCTCAAGTCCCACATGATGATCTTTATGATATTAGCCTAGGTGAACAAAGGCACTTCAATAAACTGCAGTTGTCATAAACTTAAGTTCATGTTGATTTCTCTACCTTATACCCTATTGTGAAATACACTAGTCAGGGGCACAGTGTTTAAACCACATAATCGTTCACTTAAAAATATTAGATGACATACTGCTGGGGCTCCAAACAAGAACTAATTAAAACCACCGAGAAATGCTATTTCTGTTGAAGTATAAAAACATAAGGAATAGAAAAAGAGAAACACTAGGATTATAGAGATATGTGAACTGTGTCAGTGAACAGCCTGGACTAGTCTCATCAAAAGGTTGGTGGATATTATTTCATATTGACTTTGACCTTCTACTCTAATGTAATTACTAGGAACAATTTAAATAACTTTCTTTTTTTTTCCTCCAGAAAAAAAAAATAAAAAAAGAAAGTGTTTCCCATTGCTTAAAACTGGAAAACAAAATGTTTGATTGAGGTCATCTTGACATCCATTAGTGTGATAAATGAAGTGGAATTCAAGGCTGCTCCATTATCAAGGTTCATTTTCGTTGTTCAGATCTGGTTCCCCCCCCTCCCTTTTTTTTTTTTAAACAACATGGCCTCAGACTCAAGGCTGATTACAATAATTACATTTTCTACCCATAATAGTACAACTGATTCAAAGAGTTATTCAGAACGTTTCAATGTCAGCACTTAGATAAATGCTCCTTCTTTCCTAGGGATTGCATTTTTTATGCAGAAGGTTAGTTAGCAGCAGCAATAACGGTATAGCTGTCAGAAAGCCGTGAATTTACGTGCCCAGTAACTACATTCACAATTGTTTGGTACTCGGCGTGGCAACGAGGCTGAATGGGATACCAGATAATTTATAACTTCTCCCCAATACAAGAAGAACAATTATATTGTGTGCAGTATAAAATGGCCATTATTTAGCTCAATTTTTAAAAATTATTTGAACAAAATGCCTATCCTTTGCAGTGCTATTTTCTTCCTGGCTCTAATTAGATACCCGAGGAATACAGGATATATAAATTTTAGCCAGCAAATATATTTATGGAATTTTAATTTGCTTCTTGTGTGCCTCTGCCATAAACTTTGTAAGTCTTCTTTGGGAGGTTTTTAATTTTAAAGGTAAAAAAAAAAAAAGAAGTTAAAAAAAAGTGAAAGAGAGCAATAGTCTTACAAAGTTAGCTGCTGTTTTTCTGATGAGCATCGAGGCCCTGGCTGTATGTCTCTCCTCTTGTACCATAAAATTACTGCTGCATGTTTCATGAGAACAAGTTTGTTTCTGCAGACTTGAAAAATTGCATCTCCACACAAGGCAGAGCAAGGCTAGTGTAGGACAGAGCTTTCAAGGGGCCTGAAGCAGGACAGGGTGCAGCCTCCCTCCATCCTCTGCCCAAGCCTCCCCATGGCTTTTGGAACGAGCAGACTCAATTGCTGCAGAGGAAACCTTTTCCTCAAAATCCTCCACGTGGCAATTTCAGCATCTCACAGGAACCCAAACAAACTCCCTTTGGGGCAGAGCAGCTTCGCAGCACACACCGTGCCTGGCTGCAGCTGTGACAGCACACACCTTGCCAAAAATCCTAGTCTGGGATGCAAAGCTGAACACTCCATTCACAAGGTGAGCACAGCTCCCCAGTTTTCTTCCAAACTGTTTCAGGGATCAACAAAGCATGTAAGCTAAGTGTGAGTCGGAGAAAAGTCAGATTTCTGTGCTTTCTATATAATTTGCCGCCAAATGGGAATTCCAGTAGAGAAAGGACAGACAGACAGCTGTCAGAGAGCTCAGCTTTGTTAGTAGCTGGGCTGGGTTTAAGACATGGCTGAAACAAATTTAACCAATTTTGAAAGGAAATTGGCTATGCTATTACCAAGATGGGCTTTCAATCATTGTCTAAAATTAGGCCTCTCTTGAAGAAGACCTTAAAATATCCAATGCATATTAATCTAACCCAGCTGTCTGAGTTGGGATCTCCCGCTGCCGCACAGCCAAGTCGCTAAACATGGCATTAACCCTTAGGACAGAGAACTGTTAGGTGATTGCATTTGCATCCCTCTAACTGAAACAAAACCAATCACATCTCTTCTAAGGGAAAAAAAAAAATAATTATGGAGGGGAGGCAGCAGGCAGGGAAGCGGCTGTGTCAGTGTCCTGCCAGCATTGTAGCAAGGCTGGGCAGCAGCCTCCACCTGCCCTTTCCTTCACAGAGTCCAAGGGTATGGATGCAGTAGAAAGCTGGGATGAGAAGCTGTGCTGAGTGCAATTAATTTATATCTCCATTTAAATAAAACCCTCTTACAGTCATAACTTGGGAGGAGACAGCGCCACTTGGCAAACAAAATTGTATTAAGTGCACTCCACTAGAAATGTTTATACTTTGTCCCTGAGAAATGTTTATGCTGGAGTACAATATTTAACTTATCAATTTGAAAATGAATGACGAGGCGAGGAGTACAGAGGTTTTCTTATTTCAGAAACATTTGTTAAATGCCTTTCATTTGCGACAGATCCAAAGTCAGGGTAAGTCATCTTTGTCTAGAGCAGTCTGCAGTGACCTGAGCAACACTGGCCACGTTGTTGCTGGGGACCCTCCAGCAAACATACACCAAAAAAAAAAAAAAAAAAAAAAAATTTGGAANAAAAAAAAAAAGATAATTTGGAGAAATGTCTTCATTTCTAATTAAATTCTTTTCTTCTTACCCTTTCCTGGTGCTGACTTGGCCTCGGGAGCCTAAAATTACATTAGAGCAGCCAGACCAAGGCTTTGAAATGTAGCTGTGAGCATTACTCCCTCAAATAATATCTCCTGGTTAAACTCCAAATTCCCAAAGGTCAGTGCACCACCTCGCATCCATTCCCTGCATTTTCAGCACAGGAGGCTGTCACATATGGTTGTCTGTCCACAGGGGTGCAGGAGAGCTTCTAGGCTTCCCAAGAAGATTCTCTTGCTCTTGCTTGGGTGCTCAACATATTCTGGAAAGGTGATGAAGGGCTGCAGCAGACACAGCTCTCTGCAAGTATAGACCCAAACTAAAGATTACGTTCTGTGGAAGCATGATGCAGAGGTTTCCTGTGTTTAGCACCTTCAGGAGGCTCAAAACCAGGATTATCCTGTCCTCCTGACACTAACATCCATCTGGCAGCTCCAAGAGGAAGAACCCAAGCCATGAGCAATCCCAGCTGCCACACGAGCAGGTGATGTGCAGCAATGGTTTAACAGTCCTTCATGTGCTAATCAGGACTACAGACCCCAACTTCAGACCCGAAGATCTGATGTACATGAGCCCTGACCGTGCCTCTCCCCATACTAGTGGGCAGGTACTGGGGAAGCCTTGCAGCCCTCCCCAGAGCCAGGCTCCTGAAACAACCTGTGGACTGCCACAACCACCAACTGCTCTACCAGTGCTTGAACTCCCCTATCACACATCAGCAAAGTTGATTGCTTTTGCTTGGTACAATGAGGATGGGGTAAAGAGATAATTTTGGAGAGATTTTTTTTTTTTAAAATAAAAAAAGTAATAGGAGCAAGTGGGGAAGAAGGAGCACTGTTCACTCTAACCATTACCTGTAATATCACATTTAAGCTTTATATGAGGCTCCCAGAGAGAGATGTTGTAGGTATGAAGCCAGGCATAACAACATGTGCTTGATAGTCCTCATTGTTTGATGAAGTATGACACTGACATTTTACCAACATATCTTCAAAGATTATTAATGATGGAAAACCTGCCTCAACCAACAGTCCACATTAAGACAGATGAGAGAAATGTTTGCTTCCAGGAGAAGAGATTCAAAGGAGTGAAAGAAGAGGCACAGAACAAAACCCCTTGGGCATCTGTGTGATATTTCAGTACCTAACAATGAAGAGCAAAGGAAGGGGTGGGGGGTAACCTGGTGCAGGAGAGAATGAAACAAGGAACACTCAACAGCTCATGGAAGAGATGGAAAAAGAGGTGGAGGAGGAACAGGAGGAGAAAAGCCATGCCTAGTGGTACCCTCTGCATTGGACATAGCATCAAACATGCTTTTCATTGTGTCCCTAGTCTATGAGTCCCCAATGACTACTTTTCTCTTCAAAAGCTTTGCTTTGGAATGTACATGACCAGGCTACATGAATCATCTCAGAAACAGCAGCATTTTGTTTAAAGTAATAATTAAAACAAAAACCATGACTGCAAAGAGCAAGTGTGCCCGACCTCTGCTTTCCCCATCATTCCTTTGGTCTCCTCCCAGTAAAGGCACTACACAAGAGAAGAGCTCTTTGAGGAAAGCAACACAGCTTGACCCCCTTTTTCCATATAGAATCATACAGATTCAGGTAATTGTAATACCAGGACCTTCAGCCTTAAAGCTTATTCTCCACGTGTAGTTTCCATCACATGACACCATAAGGAAGCAAACACCAAACAGGTGGGCAGGAGGAGGGACTACAACCTGAGCTCCACTGGGATGTGCTTTTTTCAGTAGCTAGCACTAATCTGGAGGGAAAAGCTGCACTCTTCATTGAGTGGAGAGGGATTTAAAAGAAATAATATTATTTTAAGTTTTTCATCAGATTTGAGACTGCTTGGTTGAAGTACTCTGGAGATGTTAATTAGTTCAATACTTTCATAATGGAAACAGGATGAAAAAAATCTGTTTAATAAAATGTGGGAAACTACTGTGTTGACATCAGACAGCAATGAAATAGGAAGCAGTGATGCCAGACTGCATTAGCCCTGTCTGAGCTGCCCCAGCATGTTATGCTGGGGCAGCTCAGACATATGCTGCTATGCATAAGCATGTTATGCTTATGCATAACAGCATAAGCCAGCCTGTCCTGACCAAGTTTATAGCTGAGCAATAAATGCACGAACTCTCATTTGCAGGATGAGTGTCCTGACACCCATGTCACCCTACCAAGGCCAACTGAGCGCTGTCTCTGGGAGAGCTTGGTCCAAAGGTTGCCTTTACCCCCTTGATTTATTTTAGGAAAATTATACCTCATGTTAAGAGCCATGTTCCTCACCCATGTTTAAAAGCACATTTGTTAGCCTTGAACTACAGGAAAAGTTTCCTACTAATGGCACATGCTCCCAGGGATGAGACCTCATGGTCATGCATGTCCTCTGGCAATTATTTCTGACTGACACACAGTGAACTANGTTTCCCAAAGCAGCAAATCCCTGTGCACCTCAGGGGGTGTCCTGGAGAGGTCCCTGTTTCTAGATATGGCTGCTTGCAATGTGATCTAGCCCAGTAACTTATTTCAGGCCCTCTCCATTACAAGAACAAGAAGGCAAGTGCCCAAAGCAGGCAGTCTGCCACTAAGGCCCTAGCCTTAGTGCACAGTGCTCCCCCCAACTGAGTCCCAGTCACTCAGAAGCTGGCCTTGCATCAGCAACTGCAGGGCAAAACAAAAGCACCGCCACCACCACATGAGAATCCCCAAACTCCAAAGACAGACCATTCTCCAAGCACATCTCCCAAACACATAGCAGCAAGACACATGACTTAGCAGTGAGCACAGCTCCATGCCTGTGGGGTCCCCAGGGAACACCAGCACTCCCCTGCTCTCCCCTGCACCAGTCGCTCAGCCACAGGAGCAGAGACTCACAGTCAAGAGAAATACAGAACAATGCCTGGCCTGCCCCTGAGCAGGGGAAATTTGGACTTTATAAATACTGACGCTCCCAAATGCGGAAACTCCAATGTCTCTCCTCTTATGCACAGACAAGATTTATATGGCAAGAGGCATGGGAGCACTAATACGTGGCTTGAGCAACTGGCTACTCTTGGATTTATACTCCATTTGGGATGATAATGAGGTGGTTAATACAGAAATACAAGACAGTAATAAACCACTGACTTTTATAGATCTCAGTGTGAATCTGAATCATCATTTGGTGACCAGGAGATGGGTGATATACTGCAGCCCATCCCGCCCTTGCAGCTCCCTGGGAGAGCAGCCGCACAAGGGACCCTGCAAGCACTGAGGTGATAAATCCCACCTGGCTGCAAGGGACAGTGTCTGCTGGACAGGATTTGTTAACGGAATATGGATCAACTGACCTCAATTAAAAGCATGTTTTTACATAGAGATCCCTTTTCTTCTATAGAAGTTGGGCTCGTTTTTAACCTCCTTAATTTCAATGGAAACACACAGTGATTGCTGAGGTTAGATTTCACTGCTAGCTCTAAAAAGAGGGCTATAAACTTATTTTCTGATGGGTGAGAAGGAGCATTACCTACCACTAAATGATGTACTTCCAGGATATGTAAAGTCATCTAGACTTGCATTAATATGCTTATAACTTTGAAAAGTCACAAAACCATGAAATAAGTGCTGCAGACGCCTGAGAGTTCACGAGTTAAAAAAAAAAAGCAACTGGACAAATTCATGGCAGAAAGGGGCCCTCAAGGGCTGCGATATGACTCTTCCTTGCAGCTGCTCCTGAAGCACAGACTGCTAGAGGCTGGGAGAGCATTGCATGTAGATGCCCAGTCCTGGATGCTCGCCTAGCACTGCTGCAGGGCTGCTCTTCCAGATGTGCCCCTGCTACCGCAGACCCACTGCGGTGCTCCAGTCCTGTGGCCTCGGTTTGGGGGAGCCATGGCTCTAATGTGGACTGGGAGAGCCAACAAACTTTATAAAAGTATCTTCCAAAGTGAAATAGCAGCTTTGGGGTACCCAGCTTTAACAAAGTCTGACTGCTGCGGGCACACACATCAGCAGCTCCCAGCAGCAGAGGTGCCTACAAGCTGCTATCAGCTGGGCTTCCCCAGTAGCCAGGCAATAAAAATCACAACCAGCTTTCAAAAGTATTCCTCTTTGTGCATGTGTGTATTTTTCTGTGAGAGTCTTAGGAGCTGGAGTGATATGTCATTATGGTAGCTGGAGCTAATCCTTCCCATCCCTATTCTTCTCAGAGGCTGTGCAGGCAGGCAGTGCTGGGGCAGCAGTGCTCCTGCTGCCTCCAGACCCCAAACCTGCCAGATCCTCTGGGAACAGAATATATGAGGATTTATATGATAGGAAAAAAAAAAAATAAAATGTTGGAGGAAATGGTCCAGAAATGCTGAAATAGAAATGAAGGATTGAAATAATCTACCCATACTTTATGCAGTGGTATAGATATAAAAAAATACCTTATTTTAATTTATTGAGAATTATTTTTCTTCCCAAGAAAATTGTTTACGCAGAATCTCCCGAGAAGCTTCATTTTTTATTTATATGTCCATATATATGAGTGGTGGTAATTTGAAGTCCTCCAAACAATCACCTGTAACTTACAGTCTTTCTAAGCAGCAATATATATCCACAAATCAGTCCCAGGACACTGAGTCTGTATATGAAAAGGTCTATTTATGTCACTCCAGGCAGAGAAAAAAAAATTGCTCAGGTTTATATAAAAGAAAATTTCTTATTAACATGTATAGTTAATTGGGTAATAAAATTAAAAAAAAGGAGGAGTCCTCTAAAAGACCTGGGATGACTAGAAAGTTAATCTACTGAACCCTTGAGCAGCGTGATTTACCAGGGCAACGACACTCCTGCCTCTCCCTGCTCTGCAGGTACAGATTTATCTGCTGAGTGGCACTGAGCACAACCCCAGGCACAGCTCTTGTGCAGCACACGTACCAGGAGAGCCGCTGGAGATGGAGCAGTCATGCTGCTGAGTCTTGGTCCACAAGAAGTCACTAGGAGCGACTCTGCAAAAAACCCAGGGTAGATGGCACAAGAGGAGGCAGGCTCAGAGCAGGACACGGAGGGGACAAGACCCCCAACCCAAATTTCCCCCAGCAGCTGCAACAGGCAGGCAGCCCTGGAGCCCACTGCTGTGTCAGCCCGTCACCAGCCATAGGCAAGGAGCACTGGTTTGAGCTACTACTAACAGCAATTAAGTCTGAGGCTATTTTAGTTGCCCACTGTGGTCAGTCATCACCACATACACAAGTAAGTCTTGTCTGTCACACCTTGTGTCTGACCAGGTTACCTCCTTGGGACTTTGATCTGAGGTGGAGCAGGCATAGACAGGCAGAGTTAAGGTAGGGCAGATCAGCACCAGCAGCAATCTGCATGAGAGGATAGACCAACAGTTCAAAGCACAACGCATCTGTACCTGCAGCTTTCTCACAGCCCTTGTCTAACCCATGGTCATACCTCCTGCTGCAATGCAACGCTTTGGGGGCGTGAGGGAGGCAGGTGTCAGGACTGCTGTGCAGTCATGGTACCAGCAATAAGGGAGCTGAGTTTCCACTACCTTGAGACTCATTGCTGGCAGCTGCAGAACCCAGATCACACACATGCATTTTTAAAAATATGCTTTCCTTCTGAACAAGCTTTTGGAAGAAGCTGCTCACGAAGCCAGCAAATGACATCAACTGGAAGCGTCATTCAACAAGTGGGCACTTAAGTGGCAGGAGTACTTTACAGAGGACGAAACATCTGATTGCTGCAGCTTTTTCTCTCATAAATTACATTCCTGGCTTCCCTGTCCTCCTCTTTCCGCCTGGCTGAGGGTCACAAAAAGACATGAAAGAAAATTACATTGTATTAGGTTGAACGTATGAAGTTACTGAGCAAATATATCCAGGACATTTTCTCAAATACTCAGGTGAGTTTAAGCATGAGGTCAGAGGAGCCCTGCTTTAGGCAGCTTTTGTCTTCACCTTCCCTCAGCCATCAAGGTTTGCCTGCACAGTTCGCTTTGTTAGGTATTAATCCTGTCCACAAAAGTCTTTGCATTCACCACATTCTCAGGGAAATTGGATGTTTCTAGGACCTTAGCAATGGCCGGGCAGAGGGAGAGTGCCAGAGTACTCCAACTAGATACCAAGAGACTCAGGGAAAGCACACTGCCTTCACAGGCACTCAGAAATAGGAGCTGTGCTGGTTAAAGAAGTTATTCACTGTGAATGATTTGCTCTACTAATAAGCTGCTTTCCACATCCCATGCTCATCTCTACCCCCACATATACGGGTATCAATCAAGCCTTGGACCACAGAGATTACCAGAATCAACCAAAATTTAAAGCCGCATTGGAGTGAGGAGGCATCTCCGGCATTCAGGGGCTGGGGGGAATCCCCCAGACCTTCACAACAGCACAACCCTGGGCTTGGCATCAGGCAATCATCACAACACAGGGATGCTCTCCTGGAGCAGTGCCGGAGCCACCTGGTGCCACAGTCTGGAACAGTTTAATAGCAAGAAACCAAAGGGAGCATATGCCAGGGGATGCAAGAGGACGGGGAGCAGGATGCTGGTGCTCAGAGCAGGTGGCGATGCCCAGAAATAACCATAAAGCCAACTTTACAGGTGGTGTGCTTCTTCCTACAGATTTCCCAAGCCAGGGGTCATGAGATGCAGCATCCTCATTGTGAGTTCAGTCCCTGTGGTACCCCCACTACCAGACTGGGACAGCAGGGCAATCCCTGTGGGGCAGCACTATCCCTCATTCTCCACCACAAACCAGTGTCCAGATTGGACATGTGCTCTCTATGAATCTCTCCAAAACTGCACAGTGAAAGTCTGCACCAGCTTTGTGTTTGATTCTGCCAGCCCTGTCCCATGCTGCCAGCCAAAATCAGTGCAGGGCCAACATGTTCGTAGGGAAATTATACCCTAAAAAGGAACTCTCCTTGCCATAGTGCATGGGACAGCAGACACCATCAGGGTTGAAAGGCTTCAATAATTTAAAGGCTTTTAATCTTGCAATAATCCTTTTGCACAGGGCAATTTAGAAGAGACTTTGATTAAGGAAGATCTTGTTAACTGATGCTTTAAAAAGGCTGGGTTTTTTGTAGTGAGGGCTTCTTTTTTTAGAGGGTCTTATAGCTTGCACCATCCTCATGCCGCCAGACCACTGTGACATAGCTGGGCATTGCAGCAGCCTGGCAAGTGACAAGCTCCTGGCTATTAATTGCCCAGTGGCTTGATGTCCTCCAGCTCCTGCCCCCCTTCCAGCTCCAGACATTGATGAATTTTAAGCTAAAAGGGCAGCCAAATTTATTGTCTTCCATTAGTCTAATACAATACAATTTATTTTTAAACAGCTTTGCTCATGCAAAAGCATCCCAAAATGATTCACAGCAGATGACAAGCTCTGCATGCAAATCCAGGCAGCTTATACCCCCCTGCACAACACAGCACAGGTCATCCCACTGGCTGGACCACACCCAGGCAAATTTAATTATCCACAAAATGGCACCATTATGCTTTGTCCTGGAGAACATGCCACCAAAATGAGGTGAATACAGGCAACAACAGAGATACATAGAGTCAGAGAAGAGACCGACATGGAAGAAAACACAAAAGAGATATTGAGCAACTAACACTGCAAACAAAGCTGCTCAAGTACTTGGGAGGAGAGAGAAAAACACAAGAAGTGAGCAAAGTGGTGGGTGGAAGCTGGTGGTACAGAAAGTAGGAGCTACTACAGAAAAAAACCTGACCTGACTCAGAAGATGAAAAAAAATAGGAGAAAATAGGAAAAAACTTGACAAGAGTTCAGTGAGTTTGCATCACTTCAGGATCTATCCTACAAACAAGCAGCAAGGCCTCCAAAAACAAGAGGTCTGGGTCACATAGCTCCCACACATGCCATATACCCATCCTCTCCCTCCCCACAAGGCTCAGCCCACCCCGTAGATACACCACAAACACCTCCCATACTTTCCTCAGCTCAAAAAAACACCCAAGCACCATACCTGTTCCCAGCAAACACTCCCAACAACGCTGTCAAGGCCAAACCTCCCCCATCTGCAGAAGATACAGCTTTAAGCATCTTGCTGCAAACAACCCACAGCTGCTCCAGCACAGCCACATGGGACAATTAAAGAGATAGGATAATGACCTGTGAGAAACGGCATTCCAGAACCCTGCCTTTTTACTGCATTAGCCAGGGCGGCTTCTGTTTAACTTCCCTGGACTGCTTGTTCCCCCACAAATACAAATGAATAAATACAGTTCAGGGATCACCAGGGTGAACTATGCTCCTGCAAACTCTCATTTTTATGTAACCTCATGAGCAAGGCCCACCAGGGACCAGGAGCACGTGGGCTGTCAGGCCAATATAGCCAGTATTGATGTGTACTTTGCTGAAAGTGAAAGCTACAGTGATGGTGGGGCGGTGACTTGTGGCAAGTTGCACAGCAGAGTGCTGGCCACAGCCACGTGGGCCAGGAGGATGCTGTTCCCACACCATCTGTCTTTGTGCTGTGGCCATGCAGTCCTTGAGCACGCCCCAGGATGTCATGAAACCAGGGCTCTCTTCAGCCATTAGTTTCAGGGTTTGGGGCCCCACTTGGCATGCACTCGTGGGCTTTGCAGGTTTTTTCTGGAAAGCAACACCCTAGGCATTATTTCAAGTCAGACATCCCAAAAATCAAAGCATCCCAGATGATTAATCGGATCCCACATGACTAATCACATAAAAGATGTCTTGAATGCCTTGATTATTTATTTCTTTCCCCAAAAAGAAACAGACAGCTGGTGCCATATGAGAAATAAATTTTTCTTTCTGATTTTCTCCATGTCTGTAGAACATTTATAAAGTGGAAAAGCCAGCGGCAAAGTATGTCAAAATTGTCTTTTAAGGGGTTAACATTTGTAAGATGAATGCTGTGAGAACTTTTTTTTTTTAATTAAAAAATATATTTCTGGAGCAAAAAACACAAGCAATAAAGAGTGTTTGCCTGTTGGGAGGCTTGTTTTGTAATGCGGTATGAATAACCAGCTGACAATCCAGTTTTTGTTTTTTCTTCGTACGGGCAATGGCCACAAGCCAGCCAACTTTATTGTCCTTGAAATGTCATGATTTTGAGTATGCACAGAATTCTTAACTGCCCAAATTACTGCATAACATCCCTTTTTATTATATGGCAACAATGTGATCCTGGGCTCAAAGACTTACTAGTTAAGAAGATTATGTGTTTTCCTTTTTCTGTTTTGTTAAAGTGCCAAGTCTTGCATTTTTGGCATCTTCTAAAGAATAAAATGTCTTCTGAAATATTCTCTCTGAGCACAGAAGTTACCTCAGAGGAGCTCGGCAATACAGGGCTTTTCAGTACTTTCTCGCTTGCTCAGAAGTTCAGACGCATTTCTTTTCCTCAAAAGCTTCCAATTTTTGCCTCTTTGTGTGTATTGACAGCAAAAAAAAAATAAAATTGTCCTTCATAAATTTGTGTTGCTTTGCTGATAATTTATTTCTCTCTTTACTTTTTTTTTTTTTTTTTTTAGTGTTCCTTCCCAAGTGTTGAACTTTTGTGCTGGTGAGCATGAACAGGCCGGCAGCAGGCTGGTGGGCTCATGCCCCTCACCCTGCCTGCACCCGGGTCTCTGTCCCCACACCCACCATCACAGCAGCCCTGTCCTGCAAAGTGCTGGCTGCACCGTGCTGGGGTGCATTCCCCCCAACCCCGCATCGCCCTGCTGGTGTCCCCATGGCTTGGCTGTGCAGGTTACACAGAGGTACCAGGAGAACTGGCAGAGTTTTGGTCAAATTGAGCCCTGCCCTAAGTGTGAAACCCTCTGTCAGGCGGAGATGCTCCCATGGAGAGTAGCACAGCACTGGCTCCTGCAGGCCTGGGACATGAGCAGGGACGTGGCGCACCTGGAATGTGGGGGTCTGTCACCCCAGCACTGGGCTTCAATGTGGCGAGAGATGTGTGACTTTATGGAGCTGCTCTTGCTGCCCAACTCCTCTAGCAGCTTGTGCTTCCCAAGCAAGGAAGCCTTTTAAATATGTTTTCACCAGCTGACATTTAAGTATGAATAAACAACTATTACGCTTGCACTAAATATTCATGTTTTACAACACTGCCATTACGCTGAGGAATTATTTATGAGGTGGCTGCTCCCCACCGGGATGAGGAGACATGGCACGGCGTGGCCTGGGCCTGCCGGTGCAGCCACAGCCCAGAACTTACTTTGACATTTCTTTCTTGCCAATGGCCAGGGTTTCCCAGAGACCCCTCTGGATGTTGCTGTCCTGAACCTTTGTGTTCCTGTCAGGACGGTTGGGATGCCTTCCCCCCTTCTCCATGGCAGGCAGAAGAGAGGGCACGGCCTCAGCCCCCGCCAAGGGCTCCTGTCACTGTGCTGCATGTGGTACTGAAGCAAGGCACTTCACTGCATCTCTGGGTTGTGTTTGGCAAGGATTTAAGAAATAGTAAACAGAAAAAAAAATTTTGCCCATCAAAGTCCTGCTTTTTGTCAGAAAACCAAACCGGGATGTCAAGACCTTTAAGTAAATACTTGATTCTATTTAATAATAATAAAGCTATTCCCAAAGTAATTCTCTTAGTAGAATTGTCCACAAAAGCTCAGGTTGCATTAGCAAGGTCTTTTTCTAGCAATGTTACCAGTGAGGGCTAAGCCAAGCAGCAAGCCCTGTCTGCCCGTCTGCACAAAGCTGGTGGGCAGTGCTCGGCAGGTAGCTCCAGCCATCCCAGAGCTGCCCTGGTTAGCCTACATGCCTGCATGGGGAGAATGGATTTGCCTGATGCATCTTGCTTCGGCATAGCTAGATGATGAGAAAAGGTGGGAGCTATGTGTATTTGCACTGTGAAACAAAAGGAGCAATGCAACAACTTTTTGCTCTTCTCAAATGTTTTTCCTTACCAAAATGTTCATCTGAACAAGCTTCCGGGACTTCAGCTTCATGTGGCTCAGCAGGGCTTAAGTGCAGTTTTCTGCATTGCTGCTCCTATGCAGGTGGCTGTGATCACACAACAGCCCAGGGTATGATGCTGTCCTGTTCCCACTGGCTGACAGCTGGCACCTGCTTGCACTCGAGGCCTGCCTGCATGCCATGGTTTGGGCTGCTGTGCACCTCCTGACACCCCTGCCCGGGCAGAAAAGCATCATGCTAGGTCTGACTGAGCTTGTGGAGAAACATCAACATGGCCAGAGGGCAACTCCCATGGCCCACAAATTTCCACAAGCCCATCTGTTCAAGTCTCCTGGGGAAAAACCTGAGCCTGGATCACAGGCTCTGACCGTCCTGCCTCCTCTTGCCAAAGCACCCTCATTTTACAGCACTCCTGAAGCTGCTTGCCCAGACAAGCCCTCGCTCTCTCCCCTCCATCACCTGAGTGAAAAATTGCTCATGGCTTAGACAAGGGGAGGCTGGGGTGTAGGGGGTGCATGCACAAATTTGTATTTCTCACTCAGTCACGCTCCTTGTTCAACTTTTGATTTGTTTGCCTGCTTGGTGTTCATCTGCCCTTACGTGTTGAGCTAATGGTGTTCCAGGCAATGGTGGGAGCACATCCAGCACCGAGCACCAGCATGGGACCAGTTGACTTTGGTGCTCAGCTGCTTTCACAGGCAAAGACCTTGGGGAAAGCCAATTTTCAGGCCTGAGGTGGAGGGAGGGCAGGCCGTCAGGAGGCACGACAGACAAACGATGCAGAAACTGAAATCATCTGCCCACAGACAGCCCTGCCTGCTCAAAGCCTCAGTTGAAGACATTTTGCTGGAGTGGCCACAGGAGCTCACACTGGCCACCAAATCAGGGGCTGTGGTCAGTGCAATATTTTCATATTCATATTTGTATTCTTTATAGTCACACTTATACTAATATTCTGAGATGTTTCAGAGTGCTTTTGTGGCAAAACTGGACTCTGTTTTGGGCTCTTGCCCTCTAATTGCTCACAGTAATTACCAATATTTTGTAATTTTTGTCCATGGCTGACCCTCACTTTGATCCACCTCTCTGGTTCCTGCTGTTTCTCCAGGGCTAGACCCTGCTCCAGGCCACTGCTCTTCCTCCAGCTCTCTCAGACATTCACTAAAAACTTTCTTCAGCATCACAAAGTGGCCACCCCGCCAGGCGTCTCAGCCTGGCTGGAGTTGGCCTTGGCAACCTTCTGAGGTTTGCTATTAAAACCAGAGTGAGACAGACAGACAGTCGTTTGGTTCCTGTAAGATGAGATATCTAAATGGAGTGGTGCAAAGCAGGAGCCTGCTGGAGCCTGAGGGGGACTCAGCCCTGCTGGGAGAGTGCTGCAGGGGATGCCTTGGACTTGAGTACTTGTTCTCATGGCCTACAGAGTGCACAGGGGTGCAGCCACTGCCTTCCTGGGTCAATCCAAATGTGGCTTGGCCAGAGATAGGAGCACCAGATGAAAGAGAAGCTGGAGTGACCTGGTGAGTTGGGGAACAGTGGGACCGGTGGCTGTGGACTAGCATCCCTGAGCAGAATGTCTACAACCTCCTCAGCTAAAAAGCCCAGCCTGGACCCACTGCCCTTCCCAGCTGGCAGCCAATGCAGTTCTGGGTGGCTGCTGGAGAAAGCCTTCTCATCAGAAAGTTACTGAAAGCTGGGATCCGGGTCCTTCTGGGAAGTGGCTTTTGAGTGATTGCTTGCAGGCTTTGCTCACAGTTTGCCCCCAGCAGTTTGGAAGCGAGGCATGTGGCCCCCGCCATGCTGGCAGACAGTCCTCAGTGAGTCCCTGGCGTGCGGGGGCTGGCATGGGAGCACCTCCTAAAAGCCTGAGGAACCCGTTGCTGTTGCAAACGTCTGCTGCCATGCCCGTATGTCTGCCGATTTCCATACTAAAGACATTTACTGTATATGTTTGCCACCAGGGAAAAATACTGTCTACAACTCAGCTACATTACTGGAAGAGCAACAGCAGTATTTGTGCTGTTCTGAATATTGCTTTTCCAGGACCTGCTCTATGGCTTTCAAAACCCTCCTTTGAACTTCCCTCATCCCCCCCACCCCCTCAGCCAGTTAGTGAAAACGCTTGGTTGGGGTGATGGCCCCTCTTCCGCGTGGCAGAGCCACACCGAGCCCGATGCCAAACAGTGTGAGCCATCCCTTCTTGGCACTGAGAAGCACGGTTCGCAAGCCAATGACAGAGGGATGAAAGGCAAATACAGAATTTCTTGTAAAGTAAATTAAGCTAACAACGAGGTAACAAACCGCTGTTAATATTAGATTAACTTGTTTGGCAAGATAGGAAATCAGGCGAGCTGGATTGCTGAGAGCGGAGTCCTCAATAGTGCTAATGCTGCTCAGGGATGTGAAACATCCCTCTGCAAGGCAGTCGCACACACCAAAAAATAAAACAAAATTAAGACCAGTGGAAGAGCCAGAATCTGTGCAGCAATTACACCAGCATTAAAGATGAATGGAGACAAAGCTTGTGGTTTGGATTGCCTTTAAATTCTGGCTTGTTTTTAATCTCAAAATCAACTGTGCTCTGATCAGCCATTAGCCCCAACTACAAAAAAATAAAGATAAAAGATCCTAGATTTTAGCACTAGTGGTATGAACTTAAAATACCAGTTTGATCTAAGATAAGGAGACAAATGGTAGATAGTTCGGGCATTAAAATCCGTTGTGTGGGTTTAGCAGCTGGCAGAAGCTGAGCTAACTTCGGGAACAACAGAGATTTGGGCAGAGGGGTCACCAGTAGCTGTGTCCTCAACATGGGGACTGAGGCACAAGCTTAAATGTCATCCTGTATGCCAGTGGTCACTAAACTGATTAAGCAGTGGATATCTTTAGCAGTAAAAAGGCTATCTGCTAATACTAAATGATTAGAGCCTAAAATGCCATTTACTCTGCTCTGATTCCTTGAATGAATATTTATGCCAAGTGATGACTATAACACCATCAAAAGGTTTCTGTGCTCTGCTCTGTAGAGTGGAAGTGATTATTCAACAGCAGGTCTGCACTCCAGCACTTGTTTCTATTAAGCAAATTTGCAGTGTTCAGACAAAAATTCATGATTGTATTGTCCTCCTGGGATTTTTATTTTTAAAGAAATCCCACTTCTGATGCTCTCTGGGGCACAGGCTGTGGCAAGTGGGCCCTGTCCACTGCACAGACCCAGAAAAGAGGAATAGAGATGCAGTGCTATTTCTCTCCTTGTATTTTTTTTTTTTAATAAAACAACAGGACATTTGTAGCACCCTGTCCCAGGCTTTCCTGCCACCCAGCCACCCGCCAGGGCTTTTGCATGGAACAGGATCATTAATTTCTTCATTAGGCATAAGGAATCAGCTGTGCAGTGACGAATCAAGACAGCTGCCCATCAGATATGAAACCCATGTTGTTCTGATAACATCCCATGTGACCACTGGACTGCCTCCATGCTCCCTGCACTCAGGTGTGCTCCCTGTGCTCAGCCAACATGGCTATCCATGCCTCACCCTTGGCTCCAGGCTTGACACCGCATTGTTGTGCCACCAGTACCAGACAAGTGGCAGTGACCCCGACTAGACCCTACTGCAGCTGTTTCAGCTTATAGGGTACTTTGTCCCTCACCCATACATGACCCCTCAAGTTCACGGGCTATCTCCTGCTTGCAGGGATTTCTTCACCAAAGGCATTATTGATCCAATCTACAGGTAGCTACAGGTGGCTTTTTTAAAATTGTTATTCCATTTTTATGGGAATAAAGGGTTATGAGTGCCACACATTTAATAATGGGTTTCCCCAACTGAAAGCATTTGTTTATGAGGTAAAACCATGCAATGAATCCCCATGACTGAGGTGGCTTGGGTGACAGGCAATACTTTGAAGCATACTAAGTCCCCAGTGGTGTTTTCCTTCTGCTCAGCCATTACTCCACACAGATGCACATAAAAGCATTTCATGCAACAGGCAGAGCAGCGCCAAGCTGCAGCGCGTGTGGTGTTTGCAATTCAGAGAACACACGCGTGATCCACGTCAAGTAACTGATTAAGTCACCTCAGGACAAAATACTTGGTGCCTGTTTATTGGAGGAATGCAGGGTAAGCCTATGTAAGATCAAGATGACAAAACAAACAGAATTGCAGCCATCCTTTACAGTTCCCAGTGCACTGTATTAAAGTGACACTCATGGCACAAAGAAATGTGTTCAGTGCAGTCCAGTGGGTTGCACATGAATTGTGCAACCTTGAAAATCACCGCACAAAGCATCGCAGCAGGAACACAGTTCAGCGCTTTTCTACAGGAGAGGCTTCAAATCCGATCGCTTTCGTTATTGGGAGGTCAAAGCTCCTGGCACACAGTAAGCAAAGAGGGCTGCAGAAAAGGCTGCTGCGTCAGCGCCCGTTGGCGTTCAAACTCTGGCATCAGCTCTCATGGCAGCTCAGACCTGGACAAGCAATGCCCCACAGGAAAACCCCGCTGCCTATCAAAGCCTCGAAATTAATAATCTGATCAACGCCTGGGAACCTGCTGGCAGGGCAGGAGGGAGCCTGTTCTTCACATTCCAGGTAGGAGACACTGCATCAGCCAGCCAACAAGCACTCCTGGCCACGGAAAGGCCCCATCTAAACTCATAGTGACAAAAAGCAAGGTGACGCTCAGCCAACAACATGGCACTGCACAGCAGCTGTGGTGGGACCTGGCCAGCAAGACGCACAGTCATCACCTGCCTACAGCTCATTCCCTCCCGCTGTACAGCGCAGCAGGTTTTTGGAGACAAGTCTCTGCACAGTTCAAGCAGGGAGGTGTGTGAACTCCTGCCTCTGGTTTTATTCATGCAGCTTCCAGGGGCATGTGCAGATATTTGTAACAGCCTGCTCAACATCAAGCACAGGAAATACAGGCTTTCACCACATGAAGAACAAACCACAGCAAAGACGACCGGGAAACATTCATAATTTTTAATTCACACCAGTAATAAAATTGCATTACATTTTTCATAAAATAAATGTTCCAGTTTATATACAGAAAACAGACTGTACAGAGCCCTCCCCAGACCCCAGAAACTCACAAACATACAGGCAATGCAGTGCTCAGCTAAGCAGGCACAACTGTACATCTAAAATTGTAACTGCTTTGTGTTGGGGGGGGAAAGTACTACAATGTATATAGTCCTCTCTGGACCAAGAATTAAAAAAATATTGCAGGCAAGCTGACAGGCGCCCTTGCTGCTCGCGCGGCCAAGCGCCCATCCCACAGTGCTTCAGTGAAGCAGGGTTTGTTATTGAACCTGGGACTCAAAGCTCCCGTTCAGCTGCCCCTCCTCATAGTCCATCTGACACAAGATCATGTTGTTCTTCAGGAAAAATTTGTCTCCCACACAGAATCTGGAAGATAAAAATTAAGGTGTGTAAGTACGAACAGAAGGTAGAACAGAGTGCGTTTGAGGTGGTTTGGGTCTGAAGGTGACTCTGGGGACCAAAGTTTGATTTCCAGCTTGGCCACTGGCTTTGGATCCCTGGAAAGCCAGGGTGCTTCTCCCACCACCGCCCCTTCCCCTCATGCATCTGGGGCTTTGCTGTCCCTTCTCCTGGAACAGTGGTGCTCAGCTCTCAGGCTGCAGTGGTTGGAAGCAGCTTGGGGAGTGGGTCCTGGTCTCTGCCAGGTCCCACACCAGTGGCCACAGGAGGCCAGGAGCAGTGAAAGGATTTGCTGCCCTTGCAGCAGATGGGAGGTGACAGCTCTACAACAGGAAAATCAAAGGGGCAGTATTATGCAGAGACACTGAAGTTTTTTGCTGGTATCCACCATTTCCACATTCCCCTCGAGTGAGGCAGTATTTACACTAATTTTCAGGCAAGGACTGGCTATTAAGTCCTTCCTCACCCCCTTGTGTACAGTGCAGAACAATAAATAGAAATTTCCTGGTGGCTGGACTCCTAACCTTTATCTTCATTGAGTGAAGGGCACCACTCTCTATATACCATGTAAATTGTTCTGTTTGTACTGAAGTTGACAGAGAGGCTTGTGATATTTAACAATTTTATTTGACCATTAAGGTCAAAAAAGTTCCATATATAGGATCTGAGAAGTGTGAATTGACAGCCAATAGCTTTTTCACCCTGCCTGCATACTCAAGAATCAGAAGCCCATCTTTTTCTTAAGATAACAAATAATGCTCTTTGTGCCCAATTCAGGGGCTGTTTTTTGTCCATCACTCCAGCCCAGGGCTGCACCTCCCCGCCCCAAGAGCTAAGCCCTAGATTAGCCCCAGGTCCCTCAAGCAGAGTCACCCCAGCCCCTGGGCTGAAAGGCAGCTTTGAACCAACAGAAAGAGGCAGGTACCACCCTCTGGTGAGACCGAACAGTTACTGGCCTGTGAAGGAAGGTCAGTGGAGACGATGCCATCCTCAGGAGACTTGGCAGACCTCAAACTCATTTCCTCTGCTCCTCCTACTCCTTGTCTAAAATTTGTCTAGATTTGTAACTTGGGCAGCTTCAGGCAAGAGAGCACCTCTATAAAACCGTGTATTTTGTGCTACGGGAAGAGGACTGGTCATTTTAGAGCTGCTTTATAGGTCTGACATGGGCAAGAGTTTTCTCCAACTGGACACCTGCAAATAAGGGGGTAATTTGCCAAGCCCATACGGACAAAACTAGGCATAGGTTCTCACATTGTGTGGCTTTACTGTAGATTTTCCATCTTCTTCCCTCTGCAGCATGTGCATTAGTGGTTCTGAAATTCAACCTATTTTTGTATGCTAAAAAGCTTAAAAATAAGTTTTACTTAACAGCTTTTAAGCAAAAAAGAAGTGTTTTTTTTTTCTTCTTCTTCTGAAAAGCAATCCTCCTCATTGGTAGGGTTTACTAGTGATTTTCTTCAGAGCAAAATCACATTTTTTGATAATAGAAACACAAGCAGCTGGACTTCCTGAAAGCCTTATAACACTGAACTGATAGCCAGGTACAGCAGTGACCAACTTTTAGTTGGTATTGTTATGAAGCAACATTGACCTTGTAACAGTTTAAAGCATGGTAGGCAGAGTAGCCTTGTAGGACTTGCTGCAAACCTGATGTTTTGGAGGATGAAGCTAATGGATATAATGCACAGCAAAACTTCTAGAGATTTTGTTCAGATGGATTTTAAACCCTACATAGACAGTGTCTGGCTACAGAATCACTGACTCTACTGAGTTGGAAGGGATCCATAAGGATCAGTGAGTCCAACTCCTGGCTCCACACAGGGCCAGTCAGAGCATGTGACTGAGTGAAGCGTCCAGGTGCTTCTTGAACTCAGTCAAGATCGGTGCTGTGACCACTTCCCTGAGGAGCCAGTTCCAGTACCCTACCACCCTCTCAGTAAAGAACCCCTTCCTAATGTCCAGCCTAAATCTCCTGTCTCAGCTTCATGCTATTCCCTCAGGTTCTATCCCTGCTCACTAAAAAGAGATTGGGGCTTGCCCCTTTGTTCCCCCTTGTCAGGAAGACATAGAAGTGCAAGTAAGCTGGAAGGGAAGTAAATAAATGCCTTCATAGTAAAATCTTTCCATAGCTGAAGAATGCGATGGGGTTTCAGGTGGGGTTTTCAATTCTGAACTAGCTTTGGTATCTGTCTCTGCAATGTTAAGGCTACTTAAAATCTCTTATTCAGCTTCTAATGTTGTCTTACCTCTCGGGCTAAAATCTCCAGAGGATAAGTCATAAACGTCTGTAGCCTTCTGATCTCTGTCAAAACCAACAATCTACACCCAGCTCTAACACTATCCGCTCAGCCTGTCTTCCAGGAGCACTCGGCTCCTCTCAAACAGGGCAAATCCCTCAGCATCAGAGGGCGGCTCTGCCAGAACCGGGGGACTACCTGCACTGTCCTGCCGGGCAGTGACAGCAGCGCATGGAGGTTATTTTAAGGGCAGAGTGGGAGCGCACTTCGCACCGGGTGCGGTGTTAGCAATCGCAGAGGGCAGAGGGGGAGAGAGGTGCTTTGGAACCTTGGCAATACGGGAGGAAACGTGGAAGTTGTTCCTGAAAACGAGCGCTAGCCGTTTCCATGAGGGGGGCCAGGGCAAAGCGGGCGCCTGCCGACCCAGACTCGTCCCGCCCAGAGCCCGCGGCCAGCCAGGCTCTCTGAGGTGCGCCCGTGACGGGCGGCAGCCGGCGGGGACAGACGGCTCGCGGGAGCGCGCCCCGCGCCGCTAGGTGTCACTGCCGCCTCGCGCTGCCGCCGCGCCTCCGGCCCCGCCGGCACGCGCTGCCCGCACGGGCACGGCCCCTGCATTCCGTCCCCGCCCGCCGCTTCCGGCCGCGAGCTGAGAGCCCCTCGGTGGCGCGGGCCTGCCGAGCTCGGCGCTGAGCCGTGCCCGCAACGCTGCTTCGCCGCCGGGCCTACCGCGACCGCTGTGACAGGGCGAGCGGCGAGTGTCCGAGCCAGGCCAGAGTGTCACAGGGTCGGGTCCCCCGTCCTCCCGCGGGCTTTGTCTCCGCTCCCGAGCCCTCAGGCGAGACGAAGCGTTGCGTCCTGCGTCTGTAGGAGACAGCCACAAGGGCAGAGCAGGAGCCCCCCACACAGCCCTTGGGCCCTGGGCAGCCACTACCCAGGACAGCAGGTGCTGTCAGGCCTGTACCGGACACCAGTGGATGGAGAGCTGGATGCCTCCATCAGAAGGCCACACTGTCTCATGTCTGGTCTGCGGGTTTCTGATCTGCCTACAGTGACCAACAAACAGAGAGGATGTGTTCACAGCCCTCCCAAATTCAGCTGGCTAGAAGTAGCCCAAGGGAAAGTGAAAACTTGGTGCATGATCCATTTGTTACACTCCTTGACATGCCCTTTCCATGGGGTAAATGCCAGCAGATACACAAGCCCCACGCAAAATTACATAACTAAAGGGAATTGTTCCTACTGTTGGAAGGGGTATATCTACAGTATTTCTCTCCTTCCCATCCCTTCTCTTTCTCCTTCTTCTTTGCTGCCCCCAGATTTAAGCCTGTCAGAAACCCGATTTAAGCAAAGTAACATCAGTTTGCCAGAGGAGGTCCATTCTTCATTGCCTGTGTTCTGCAAAGAGGGCAGATCCTGATAGGATGCTGAGATGGTTTGTTTTATAAAGCAGCAGCTGTGCTGCATACAACCGCGACCAGATCTGCAGTCTTTGTGCTCCCCCCGCCCCCCCCATCCCAATTCCCACCATCCCAATTCCCACCAGCTCCAAGGGGATTTGCAGTAAAGGGGCTACAGGTACTTGCATGCATCACCCAGGGCAGCCTAATAAACCAGCCCAAGCCACCCCAGCAGGCTGTGAACACCAGACAGGTAGTGTGGATCAAACATTTCCCCTGTTGTGTGAGCAAAGGTATAAATTAGTTTGTGTTTGCGTGTTTAATAACTGTGTCCTCACCGCTGATTGCAGAGCTGACAGGCAAAGCAGTCCAAATGGTAAACATTATCTCTGGCCCTCATCACCATCTCAAAGGCAGGGATCAGTTTACTGCAGGCAGCACAATTCCCGGTGGTACCAAAGAGCCTGCCAAAGAAGCACAATCATTAGAAGCCATTTTAATTAAATGGTAGAAGGACTAATTAAGTGTAATTAGCAGTATCAAATACTGTATTGCACCAATAAATAGAAGTTGCAGTCTCCATTTCGCTGACCAACCAGTGTGCGGGAACTTGGGATAAAACTGCCTGGTGAGCAGGCTCCGATTGTTGAGATGAAACTTCATTTGGTTTGCGAGCCTAGGGCTAATTTGCTGTCTAATGGAGAAAAGCATTAAACACTTAGAGCGCTATTTTGGGGCTCACAAAATTTCAGTCAAAAACTATCTGCCTCTCTGCAGTGGTGGGGTAGGTGCTTGGAGCTGCCCATCCTCCTCTGAGCATGCTTGGCCACAAACCAATGGAGGGGCAGACTGGCAGCCTTTCACACCAAGGTGCAGAAGACCTGTGAACTTTGCCAAGCCTGGCAGGCAACACTATAATATAGCTCAGGAAAGAACCTCACTCACCTGCAGTTTAGAATGAAGAAAAAAATAATAATACAAAAAAAGGCACAATTTCTCTTGCAATGAGCACAACAACATTTGGCAAGGCATCTCAGAGAGTAAGCCCTCCTCCTTGGCTGTGCCCCCCTCCTCCCACCTCCATGTCCCTCCCGGGAGCCAGCTAAGCCCTTTCACCATGGCCTGAACAGCATGCTCAGCCGTTCCACTTCAGCTGCCTGGTCCTTGAGGACAGCCCTCCAGCACTGGAAGCTTTGCCATTTTCATCTTGGCTTTCACTATCTGTCTCCCCAGATGTCTGCTGCTGTTACAGCTCCTGCCGGGGGACTCAACCAAGACTGCAGCATCCTTCCCCTGGGCCCCTCCAAGATGTCCCAGCAGACGCTTGCACACACCAGGGGCAGCAAGTCACTGCGACATTAAAGCCACGTGAACCAGCTGGGGTGTGAATCAACAGGCCAACAGAAAAAAGTTTCACCCAAGACTGTGGTCAACATGCCATGTGGTTGGTTTCTTTGCTTAGGAAGGATAAAAATTGTATTCTTGGGGCGATGAGCCTCAAGATGTACAGTTCCTGCTGACTATTAGCTCTGCATGTGCAACGCGTCGCTGCCCGCAGACAGATCTGGGCTCACGGTTTGTTTCAAGCCATTGGTTCTGGCTGATTCCACAACAGGCTGATGAGAAGCATCAGGAAAATCTATAACCAATTTCTAAACTTGCAATTTGCCAAGCTAATCAATACTAATTATTACTGGCCAGTAATTGTGAATTAAAACAGCCAGCAATGTTATAGAAACCTCCCCACAACTCTCCCACACTCACACAGTGCTGTGCTCCCAAAGTCAGCTTGCTCTTCAGCTATCAAAAAGGGCTCCCCTTGATGTACATTAGAAGTGGTATCAGTGGTCTTTCATTAGGCCTGGCTGGGAAACCCCAAGACTTCTGATGACGAAATGGCACTACATTTTCCCTGAAAGTTAAACAGTGCAAACCAAACATACATGCTTGCTCAAGACTGAAAAACTACAAAGGGATTTCCACAACTTCTTCCCTGATGACTCCACCATATGAGTGCAGAAAGGCAGAGTAAAATCCCAGCTACACAGTTTGCGCTGGCAAACTCAGGCCCCGCAGTCAGTAATGGGCCAGCCCCTTTCTCCCCAAGCTAATTCCGCTTTGCCACTACTCCCACAGGCAGGCAGGCAGGCAGGCAGGGGAGGCAGCTCAGCGCGGTACTTGGCTGCCTAACGCCAACAGATGAGACTGGAAAAATGTGGCACTGAAAAGCGTACAGGTCTCCACCCTGCAATGCCCTGGCTCTCATTCAGCACCCGCTCACAAATCAAACCATTAACACCTCCCTCCCTC
>VXBZ01012526.1:1137830-1189293 GCA_013399135.1 Heliornis fulica | reverse complement strand
CCTCCCTAGCTTCCCCCTTCTACGCTACCTCACTTGGGCACAGCAAAACCCAACAGCATTTGCCAGAGTTCACCGTTCTCTATAAAACCAGGCATCTGTTTTTAGAGTACCCAAGTCACAGTGAACTCAAGAAATGAGTCCAATACATTAGGCAGGGAAACTGGGAGGTTAATCCTAGATTTGCTCTCTGCCCAGCACTGCTACATGCACAAGTATAAAATATCCATTATTCATTAGCATCACAGTTGTGTGGAGCTCAATCTAGATTAAACAAAATAAAGGGGCCCCAGACAGCACCATTTGCATTGTTAAGCAGGCGCTTTTCTTCAGTCTTCAAATGGGAGACTTTTCTAAATGGAAATGATGGGGAAATTTGGACAGATGTTCACTTAACTATTTAAACAGTTAGCTTAAGAAACATGAAAAATGTATTTGGCATCGTATTCACCTGTCTCCTTTCAGGGGGTTTGGGGGTAAACCAATTGTTAAACAGCTTTGATTGTTTGCATAAGATTTGAAGCTTACGTTCTGTCCAGCTGAAATCATGTTGCCTTCTAATGTCTACATAAACGTAGCTTCCAGCATGCTAATCTTTTTCTCTTCTATCAAGTTTCAGAGTCCTCCATACCCTCCCTTTCCTGAGAGATGAACATTTCACACTTATTCTACCACTTATGAATTTTAATCTGATTTTCAGGGAGTGATTTAGCCCTGTATATTCACCATGTTTCCAAAAATTTGCTGTAACTTGTAGCTCAGTGAACATGATTTTTAATTATTTTTTTTAACCTACAAAGCAAACAAACACAGACTTTTGCCTTTTTTGTTCACTTGTAAAAAAATTGCCACCTCTGATACCTGCTTACCCAGACGCTGCTTGAGCTGAAACTTTCCAAGGTGATGAACTTAACATTTTTGGAGGAGGAGGGAGAGAAGACAAGGAGCAAGAAGAAACATTTTCTACCCCAAGCCCCATCTGTGATTACACTTAAAATAACCCCACACAAACAAGCTGATATGCATTCTGTCCCCCAGACATCTTCGTAACAGATGCAATACTCTCTCACACATTCACACACACAAAGTTGAAGTGCATTAGAAAAACCTATCGGAAGATGCTCCGCATCTACTTACCAGCTTGGAGCCACTGGCATAAAAGAAGCTGGAACTACAGAAAAGGTTTCAGCTTGGAGTTGTTTTGCCACTTCTAAAAAAAAAACCCTATTTCTTTTTTTTTAATCTCACTTTGAAGTTAAAAGGCACCAATTTTTAAGTACAGATTTATTCCCCCTTATGTAACAGGAAGACCTAGCCAGCTTGTAAATAAGCACAGACTATGCAGATTTAAAATTTAGCACAATTAAACTTTTACCCTGTGGTAGTAATTATGTTTAATGGCTCTTAGCCTGAACTTTACCATGTCTATTGTTGTCAGCTGGTCTAAAAGCAGGAGTTTGTCCAAGGACAATTTTCTGTAGTTTATAGACACACTAAAAACCCTGCTACGTGCTGTTCTCATTGGCCATTGATGTCAGTGTGTATAGTAAAAATTAAAGCTAATTGGCATACAGGAGCAGCAGTGAATGCAAATGAATTAATGGGAAAAGAAGGGAGTGCTCCTAGAAGTGGTAGGCAACTCTCGAAGGATGCTTTTTGTACAGTCTTCTCTGGGCTAAAGAGTAATCTTCTGCCTGATGATCCAGACCTCACCTGTTCCATAAATACACCTGAAGTTAATTCAAGCTATGGTAAACTCAACTGCACCCTAGAGGCTTTGGGGGGAAATAAAAAGATTTAAAAAAAAAAAAAAGAGTGGTAAAAGGTCCTAACTGTTGGGAAAATGGGAAGAAACTTCTACAAACACATTAAGTTTAGCACCTTAACATACTTTTCCTTTTCTAACCCAAATATGCAGGGTGGGTAAAGGAAGAACCTGATTGCCTATTTCTGTCACCACTAGAAACAACAATCTGGTTTAGTCATTGCCTACAAAGAGTGTCCCTGTTTCTTCTCCTATCTCTAGCTGGTGTGTCTGACTAGCAAGCAGCTTCAGCCAAGAAAGAGGGAGAAAATATCCCCTCCGTAGAAGGAGTGAAAATTTTGGAGCGCTTTGACTTCATAGGAGAGAAAAAGAAGGGGAAAGAAAAGGAATCAGGACAGGCACATGTAAATAATGAGTGGTACAGAAAGGATAGGTTCAGCATGTCAATTGAAATTTTTTTCCAAACAGCACAAGAACTAGAAAACCTTGAAATTAAACAGCTGAGTTGGGGCTGGTTATTCCCCCAAACACGGGTCTTTGTCAACACTGAAAGGTAAGAATGCTGAAAGAGGACTAAACATCTATAGATAAATATCTACATTTGTAGATATCGTGTACAGCCACATATTTATCTATGTAATTGTACATCCACATTATCTGGACGTAGCAGTTTCTGAAGAGCTACAAAACCCCGTGGGCATATCCTTGCCAGCTCGTGGGTAAAACCAGAGTTCCCATACACCTTCCCTCTATGCCTGCTGCCATTTATTTCCTATCTCCATCTGGGCCTGCCATAGAACGAGATTTGCATTACACACTTGAAATTCTTCATCATGGAAATAAAAGGGTCTGCTCCTACCATTTGAAACAAGCCAACAACTAGTTTTGCAGTGAGGATAGCTCTTAACAGCTTGCAATCAGTATTTTTCCCATCTGTGGATATTAGAAATCTGCTGAGCTACGAGTCTGATTTGACCAAAGTACTGAATATGCCAATAATTACAGGGAAAGCCTGAACATCACTTAAAAAGATAAAAAGAACAAGTTTAAAAGCAACTTTAGACTCGAAGGTTCCCAATAACCAGCCTTTGTGTAATATTCAGAGAAAGCCTTGGTGATGGGCATTTGTTTCCACATGGAAAATACATTATCAGCTGGTGCACCCCCCTTTTCCTTTCCAGGACACCATTGTCAGTGCTGCAGTGGGAAGTCACAGAATCACAGAATTGAAGGGGTTGAAAGGGACCTCGAGAGATCATCGAGTCCAACCGCCCTGCCAAAGCAGGTTCCCTAGAGCAGGTTGCACAGGTAGGCATCTGAACGGGTCTGGAATATCTCCAGAGAAGGAGACTCCACAACCCCCCTGGGCAGCCTGTTACAGTGCCCCATCACCCCCACTGTGAAGAGGTTCTTTCACATATCAGTGCGGAACCTTCTGTGGTCTGACTTGTGGCCATTGCCCCTTGTCCTGTCTCCACAGACAACTGAAAAGAGGTTGGCCATCTCCCTTTGACTCCCACACTTCAGATATTTGTAAACATAGAGGAGATCCCCTCTCAGTCCTCTCTTCTCAAGGCTGAGCAGCCCCAGCTCACTCAGCCTTTCCTCATAGAAGAGATGCTCCAGGCCCTTCATCATCTTTGTGGCCTCCACTGGACTCTCCCCAGGAGATGCCTGTCTGTTTTGTACTGGGGAGCCCAGAACTGGACACAGGACTCCAGCTGTGGCCTGAGCAGGGCAGAGTAGAGGGGGAGGATCACCTCCTTCCACCTGCTGGCTACGCTTCTCTTAATGCACCCCAGGATCCCACTGGCCTTCTTGGCCACCGCGGCACACTGCTGGATCATGGCCAACTTGTCATCCACCAGCACCTCCTCTCTGCAGGTCCTTCTCTGCAGAGCTCCTCTTCAGTAGGTCATCCCCCACGCTGTACTGATACCTCCAGTTGTTCCTTCCCAGGTGCAAGACCTACAATTGCTTTTATTGAACGTCATCTGGTTCCTCACTGCCCAGGTCTCCAGCCTGTCCAGGTCTCACTGAATGACAGTGCAGCACTCCTGCGTGTCCACCACTCCTCCTAGCTTTGTATCATCGGTGTACTTGCTGAGGGTGGACACTATTCCCTCATCAAGCTTGTTGATGAAGATGTTGAACCGGACTGGATCCAACCCTGGGGAACATCGCTAGTCACATCAACTGAAGGAAAGGAAGTGCATTTTGATGGTAATGAAGTTGGTCAAGCTGTCCTCTCATGAAGACTTCACGCTCAATCCCAAACAATTTACTTCTTGCATGCTAGAGAGTTTGGCATTCATGGATAACATGGAAGGATGAGTTAGAACTAGCGTGGTACAAAAAAGCCCTCTGGTTGGGTGACCACACTAGTTCAGAGATTACTGGACATAAACTTCAAGGCTGCTCAAAAGCATCTGTTTTCAGCTGAAGAATGCACCTGAATGTTCACTTATTTTTACTCTTTTAGTCCCCCCCCTATGTTCAGCAGATATTTACAGTAGGGTTGGGACTCTTACTTAGCAAGTAGAAGCCTAAGCCCTCCTCCCCTGCCCTTGCCTTCCTCGCACTAAAACTGAAGCCACCAACCTTAAAACTCAGCTCGGTTGTCTCTGGCACTGTTGAATGCATGTGCAACAACATTGTCTTAGGGGAGTTTAAAAACAGCAGTCAGAAAACGGAAAGGGCAAAAGTGCTAGAGATAGGCTGCATGCCACAGCCAGGAAGAGTAACTCACTATAATCCTCCCTCCTCACTGGAAGTAAGTAAAGAAGCCAAACGTTGCTTGTTTATTCTGAAATGCACGGACTTTGGGAAACTTCTGGACCAGCTACTATGGAGAAAAAAAAAAGTCTGCTTTACTCAAAACACTGCAACGTTGCCACGACACACTGTATTTTGAGCCTAATTAATCCTTCTTAATCTTTAGAGATACCAAGTGTAGATGTGAGGGTATCCAACATAGCATGCAAGATGCTTTCTGTTGCGATGTAAGACCAGCACTTCAATTTTGCATCTTTTTTAGGCTCTGAGCAGATACCATTTGTTCAGCCACATTGCATTTACATGTCTCCTTCCCAGGGTGAGATGTGTCCCTTAAAAAGCAGACAGGGCATGCTTTCAGTGCCCACATGCACACTATGCTTCTTGGGTAGAAAGAGATCCCAAAGATTCTCCTTGCTGCTTCAAAAGCATTCCATCTTCTCCAGGCTGAAGCTCTATTCAGAGTACTACTGATGCCCCTGGTAGATTAAGTCCTGCTAGTTTCAGCGTGTACTTCTCAGGTCCCGAACACATGTGCTTACACGTCCAGCTGTAGTTCAGGTCTTTGGCTTTGGGCCTTTGTGACTGACCTGGAGAAGCCCACCGGAAGGACCGGGGGGTTGGACTAGATGGTCTTTCAAGGTCCCTTCCAACTCCTAACATTCTGTGATTCTGTGACAGTATTTTCCTAGATCCTGTGGCAGCGTGCAGGATGTCCGTGTTTCTGCAAGATCACTTTTCACATCCTACAACAAAGTCAAGCCCCGCACTCTTGCCGAATACAGATCACTACATCTAATGGGCTCCCTAAGCTATTCACCAACAGAATGAACCCAGTGGGGAACTGGGAGCAGAGCAAAACCCAGCATCCAACAACTGGAAACCTCAGTACTGGGCAAATGACCCATTTGGTCTAGGTTGCTGCTCAGGGTGGAGTTCAAACCTCCATGAGGCAAGCAGCACTGAGGAACACCAGTGCCAGGAGATGGCAGCGCTGCGGGGACACCTCAGAATGGGGGTGCAGGGCTGCTCTGCCTGCCAGAGGCACTGATGCCAGACGCTCAGGTTGTGGCACCAATGCTGCACTGAAGTTGAGGTACCAATCAAAGCATGTGGGAATTTGGATGAAAGGAATTTCCATGAAATGCACCAAGTACAGCATCAGGGCACTCCAGAAAGCTCTTCTTTCGTATTGCGTTGCCACTGGTTCTTTAATGCAGGTTTTGAGCTTGCTTTGGAGTCTAATTAAGACCTTAATCAGTTTAAAGGATGAAAAACTTTACCAACACCAGCATATCAAAAATGCAGAAGCGACAGTTCTGCTCCTGTCAAAGCGAGCCTGACTCTCCTTTGCTTGTGTGAGAGCACCATGCCGAGTAAAAAGGAAAAAAAATCACATTCTTCATCAGCACTTCACAGTGAAACTTAAGTTGTCAGCTCCTCCTGGGAAATCCTGATGCAACACCCATACCATCCCTGTGAACCGGAGCTTGGTGAATGTTTAATTACGCCTAGGAACAAACACGCGTTTGGTGCGTGGGGGCTGCAAGGAGCCACTCGAGCTGCACACTAAGCTGCTCTGTCCCAGAAGCAGTTTCTTCAATAGCATTTGCTTATCAAAAATAATTAGAGGTAGGAATGCTGGAACTGTGATTATGAAACAAATGGTAAATCTATTTGCTCAGATGAAATGTATCGAAAGATACATCTAGACACAGCTGGAGACTGAGGTGATACCGCAAGGATAACAACTCGAGATCCAATTTCATCTTTCATGATTAAAAAATGAGCAAGAAAGTGTTTTATGAAATGTGAAGGTTAACAAATGTTCCTTCACAAGCAATGACGACAGTTTATCTTTTGAAACAAATGATCAGGCTATGGTCTGCTAGCAGCTACTGAAATACATTTGAAAAATTTCTTCTGAAAACCCAGAGGACCAGTGCATGCAGCCGGCAGCCCACCGCTCTGCCAACACCTCAGACAGAGACGGCTCCAAAGCAATGCCGACACAGCCCCAGCATTCCGCCCCACGCCGATGGCCAGGGGCTGAGCTGCCTTGCACCAAAACCCTTGGCTCGAGAACACCTGCTGCCCAGAATGTGCCAGGAGCCCTGTACATCACTGCCTCGCGGTGATGAGGCAAGCGGGAGTCAGGTTAGCTCTTTGCAGCCCCAGGGGGCAACCAGCCAGCTCCATGTTGGTAGATGGAGCCTGTGCCATGGGAGAAGGAATCATGACTCGCCAAGTGATGAAGCACGTACTCCCAAACTACATGCTCAGCATACAGGCAAATTCAAAGAAACATTGGTCTATAAAGAGATTATGAAACACCTTTTTTTTTCCCCTTTCTCCTGGCCCTTACATTCCTCTTGGACCTTACATATAAAGATACACATGTTTATATTTGTTGGCGCAAAGTAAGTCTATATTTTAATTCTTCACCTGGGGGTTGACCTACTAAATACTAGTGCAATATTCATCTGGTTCTTATACAAAGCCATACAGACGAAGTGGTCAGCAATAAACTCCTTTGACTCTCCTCCAGACAAAGTACTCCCTTTGTGGTGTGAGTACAATGTGAAGTATGAAAACTTATTTTTAGGAATGAATTCTGCTAAAATGTGACTAGGAGAACAAATACTGTGAGTTGCTGAATAAGGGAAAAAACACGTAGGTAGAGGCTCTAAAACTATTAATGGGAAGGAATTATATAATGATGGAAATGCGTAATTCACCACGATGAAAAAATTCAAATTACCAGGAGAGAACAGGCAGTAGAGAAGATGGTGATGGCAACTTTAGTTCCTTCTATTAATAGAACTAATAGTTAAAATTGAGAGAGAAATATATGTTGTGTAGAAGGCAACAGAAGATGCTTCCAAGTAAAAAAAGATTCTTTATACTTCCATAAAATACAGGACTGTACAGCAATGCCCTAACTCCTATACTAAGACCCTGAAAGGGCTCCTTACCATCAGAACAGAACCTAGGACCGTCACAAAAGCCCCCCTGAATAGAACAGTATATACCTCAATTTACTTATTTCCAAGAACACAAAACATCACGGTGGTAAAGCTGACTGAACAGCTGAATGCTAGTCAACAACTGTGCTACAGAATTAATGTTTCTGCTTCCTACCTCACTCTTGGTCAAATTTCCTGGGACATGACAAGGAGACTGTCCTTCCCAACAAAAAAACAAGTAAAGTATTCCTAGTGGCCAAAGCTGCTCTAATGGACTAAATTCAGAGAGGAGAAAAATACTTAATGCAGAAAGTGGTAAACCCCACCCAGAAATCAGCCAATAGTATAATGTACATTGATTAATGTACATAGCCATCATCCAAGGAGGTCAAGACTAGCCAGAGACCAAGAGGAGACTGTGCAGCCAGGTGAAGGGTTTGGTACCCTACTCGATATAGGCAGGTGCCCATATTTTTACTCACAAAACCTACAATGTCTTTAGCACAGACGATGTCTGGCCTGATTTTAGTGCGTCACATAAGACCTCTGTCTGTAATTTAACCATGCTGCACAAATAGCAACAGACTGTCCCCTTGGTGGATCAGAGATTATTCTAACCCAACATGTGGAGGCAGAGGGGCTGCAAGACCCCTCTCAGAAACATACTACTTTCGCTTCAGAGACTACACTTAGTTGCTGCTGTGACAGAAGCTGTGTGGACATGGTCAAACTGTCACAACTTTTGCCTTCCATGTTGCACAGATTGGTATGGATGTGAAGGGACCTCTGAAGATCATGTAGTCCAACTGCCATGCTGAAGCAGAATCTCCTACAACAGGTTGCACATGACAGTGTCCAGGCAGATCTTTAGTATCTCCAGAGAAGGAGACTCCACAACCTCTCTGTGGGCAGCCTGTTGCAGTGCTTTGCCACCCTCAGGATAAAGAATTTTTTCTGTATATGGAGATGAAACTTTCTGTGTGCCAGTTTGTGCCCTTTGCCCCTTGTCCTGTCACTGGGCACCACTGAGAAGAGTCTGCCCCTTGCTCCAGACAACCACCCTTCAGGTATTTATAACTTATATATCTTCAGGTATTATATTTATTTATTTTCATGTCATGAATCACCCTTTCCTCTTGAAGAAGGGATGTGGGCCATTTCCTGAGGTCTGCAACTCCTGGCTTCATTCCCATCTCTAGCTCAGGCCTCTGGTGTGCCCTAGAAAGTCATGCCACCTGAGGGCCTGTGAGAAGATCAGTCATAGAAGTTTTTCCACCTCAAAGCAGCCTTCTCAGGATAAAACATGGAAAGAAAGAAATGTTCTACAACTGCAACAATAAAAAGGTTCTTCTATGCTTAACTGCATCAATACTGCTCTTCTTCATCAGCACTTTAATGTGTATGATTTGATGCCGCATGTTATTTTTGTTATGAAACTTGAACAAACCAAAATCAATATGGTGCTCATTAAATGGACAAGACCTGAGGTAGCTCAAAACGCAAATGTAAATGGGAATCACTGCCCAGCTGAGTGTTTCTAGTAGGGTTCTGTAACAGGTAGGATAATGTTGAATTATCTGTCCTTCAGGTCAGATTAAAAACCCCAAACAACAAACAAACGCAACACTGTTTATCAAGTGCACAAATGACAAATCTAGAGAAGTGATAAATAATGAAAAGGAGGATGACAGATGGAGAGACCTGCATCACTTGGCAAGCTGGGTGCAAACAAGATAAAGAAAAGATGAGGTATAAACAAGATAAAGAAACACTCCAGAAAGTAAAGCAGCCTGAGATTTCTAGAAGGAAGACTATTCCTGGAAGAATTTCTTCTGAAATGTCTTGGGGGTCCTTGTGATTAGTACCTAACATGCCTCAGTTGTGATACTATGATGAAAAGAAATGCAGCAATCCCTGACAAGGGAAAATCAGGAGCTGTTGTTCTATTCTTCATTGGCACATCAGAATTATGTCCACAACACAAATAGAGTACAATTGACCTGAAGGAGGGTCAGTGAAGAATGCTAATTTGGGGGTAGAAATGTGCATATTAAAGAACCTTCTGGAGCTCAGTTTCTTCAGCTTAGCACAGAGCTAAAGATACTTCCAAAGGAAATTACTTGTGGCATTAGTAAATACTCAGACTTAAGACAAGTACAAAAATTATTTCATGATTGTGAAGTTAGTTAACTCTTTCCTTGCTGTGCCTGTTACACCTTTCCAAAGGCTTTCCCCTTCAGAGGTGTTCCACCCAAGATCCTCCTCGCCTACATTTTGGAGATGCATTCCAACTAACCCAGTGTGAACCTCCGACTGCTGCCTGCATAGCAGAACTTCAGCTGAGGCATTTCATATGTGCCCTCAAGAGTTTCAGCTGAAACCAGAGCCAAAATCCTCACGTGAGCGTGATGATTTTGTACACTGCCTGGCTAAAAGGCAAGGTGGCAGCTCCCATATGGCAGCTAATAGACTTATTTCTTGTGTTTGGCTCAGTGATTAATCTCTTATGTTTAGAAGGAGAAACTTGTTTATTCAAGTTTGCTAAGAAAATATTTACTAAATATTGCCAGGAATGTTTTTTACACTGAAACACATGAAGCATGAGATCCCTGAGACTAATCTAGCCTGCCTCTGGACACCACAAGGTTAGACAGCATTCTACCTCCCTATCTTAAAACAGCGTGGTGTGTTTGTTTTGCTTTCAGATGTCTTTGCTGGTTGAGGCTGCACAGAAAATGCTATCAGCGCTTTAGGAAAAAAAAAAAAGAAAAATGGAAAAACACACGTTAGCTGCCGATCAAGTACACGCTGCCAAAGGGAAAACAATGCACAACTTGAAGTGTTTTTGCAGTGTGACCCCCATAAGAATCTTGGCATTAGACCTGTTGTCTTATTAAAACTCATTCTCGTTTATATATGAAGTATTTTGTACCACCCCCCCGTGCACATTAGGCAAAAACATCCCACATGTTTTTTTGTATCACAGACAGGATGGTTTTAATGCAGTGTTAGTGATGGTCTCTGCAGACTTTCTCATAAATAACATTTTTTTTAACTTGGTCTGTAATTTGGGGCTGTTTTACTTAGGGAAGAGACAGCCTCTCGGGAGGAACCTTGCCTAATATAAATGCTAGAAGTCTATCTAAAAGCCATCAGCGAAAAAGAAAAGGTAAAGGTTTGATCAGGTCTCAGTCAATAGGCAGGACTATAACATCAACAAAGATATGCAAGAAAAATTAACAGTCTTTTCCTAACTTTCTCAGCAAGCACTGTTTGTTCTTGTTGGTTCATAATAATAAAGTCATGCCATCCTCCTTCTCCTCCTCCCTTTACCTAAAAATAGGATTCCACCTCCCAGACTTCAAGATCCTTTATGTGTAAATAAAAAGCCATGTTTAGGCAGAGGAAGAAACTCCAACCCCTTCTGGGCTGGGCTGACCAAGCACAAGTGCATGTTTTCATAGCAGAGTTTAGAAAGACAAACAGCTGGCAGCGCATGCAGGCTGTGGGAAGAGCCCGCAGCACAGCCCTCTATTTACCTCAGGTAATCTCTGCGGCAAAGAATGAGATTTGCTTTTGTGTAAAGAGTTGATCCAACCTCTCCCAGACGACAGTCACAGCAGGCACACTTTAGACAGTCTTCATGCCAATACTTATCCAGAGCCTTCAGCAGGTACCGGTCCTTGATCTTCCGGTTGCAGCCAGCACAGCCCTTCTGCTTCCCCTTGGGTTGTACGGATAACATCGGCACACCTGCAACGCAAACAGAGTGCTTTGTTTAGAGGATACTCAAACAACTTGAATAGGTTTCCTGCACTCAAGGTTGCGGTCTGAGCTGTGGGTAGATGTGGGAGCAAGTACTGCTGCTGGTTTTGTTACAAGGAGTTCACACTGCAAGAAGCTGATGGTCAAGGAACTTCACTTGCTGTCACAGTGTACATGGGAGTGTGATACTTGCAGGAACACGACCCTGTTTTTCCTAAGGGTAGAGCTGACACAAAGCACCAGGCTTTTTCCTAATTAACATCTTGCAGCCAAATAAACTGGCTGCAATGTCAACATTTGCTTTTTCCCTCATTATCCCTTGTGTTGTTAATCACCTGCCATAGGCAATTATGAAGATCAGAAGGGCCACCACTGTATATACCTCCAGTCCACCATCTTGGATGGATCAGGTTAGATGGGAAAAGGAGAGGAGTGGGTATAAAAAGATGTTGTACACCAAAGTTTTTCCTCCTTCGTGAATCCTGCTGGTCACAGAGGCCTCGACAAAGGCTACAGCAGCCTAGGGGCTGCTTGAAAAGAAATGTTACTCAAAAGCCCTCCAGTGCTGCTGAGAACCACCCAACACTCTTACCACTAGTGAAGCCATGCTCCTTAAGCAAATCAGAGCTTTCCCAGTCCTCTGGTACTACTGCAGAAGGTAAATAAAAAAACATGAGTTTTTTGCTCCCTCAAACCCCCTGTTGAGACTGCAAAGTGAGCATGAGCTGGTTGGCTACGAGGGGGTGAGAGGACACTCAAGTCACTAGGCTGGTGGAAACCTGCTGGGGCCACCTTCTCCACATTGCTGCCTCCAGCCTTTTCCTCTCCTCCAGGCAGCTACTGCCTCCCACAGTGGGCACTGACACAGGGGTGAGGCCTGTTGCCCTTCTCACTTTCAGGGAGACACAGGGGAGGATTTTATGAAACATCAAAAAACAACAGGCACGATGGAAAAATGAACAAGGGGGACAGGAGAGAAAGAAGGAAAAAAAACCCCAAACCCTCACTGAGGCACCAGAATCACATTTTCTCTAGAGTATTGATTTTACTTTGTACCTGATTTTTATTGTCACTAGTGTCAGTCACTAAAAATGACAATGCTGTGCCTGTAACAAGCATGCCATTGGCTTTACCAGTGCAGAGAGGGGACACTCTGGCTGCAGTCGCAGGTGTCACTGGTTATATACTCTTCCACAATGTTAAGCACCGTTTCTGCAGGAAATGCTGGGTGTCCCAGAAAGTGGCCGCCCGATAATGGAATTATTAACAGTCCCTTAACCAGAGAGAACTGAGTCAGTGCCACTGTAATAAGTGACATTTGCTGCTTTCCTTAAAAGCCAGGGTGACCTGACAGTGGCTAATGCTCAGCACATGTAAAACCCACCACTCCTCCAGTAATAATTGCTTTGTCAGAGCTGCGAGCAGACGACAATAGCACTTAAGACACCTCCACACAAACAGCGAGGTATCGATCCATTTGTTATCAAAGTGGTCTCAGCAGCACGGAGACAGGTCAAGTAACATTCAAAAACTCTTAAGGCGTAAAGAGCCCTCCTGCTCTTTGCTGTGGCACACTCAAAACCTGCTTGCAAAGTCAATGCCAGGAAACTTTTGACGCCAGTGACAAACATACAATAATTAAGTGAAAACTTAGATCTGTGTCTGATGGCCACGTACGTGACCCATAATGCTCCTGAGGGAAACTCAACATAAACAGGCATGGAGAAGCACCCGTGCGTTTGGCAGGGAAGTGTTGGAAGCATAATACACTCCAGGTGCTGGAGGTCAAACTGTAGAAGGCCATGCTCCAGGTGGAACTTCTTACGAGAACAAGGGAAGGGGCTCCGTGGCTCTGGACACAGCACCATTTTTTTTCTGTTTTGCTGAGTACATTTGAGGAGCAAACAGAAGCTTTACTTTTTGAGTAATTTCCTTTTGAGAATGCTTAAATCCTTTGCCCCATGTTGTGTCCAGCTCCATGCAAGGTAAACAGCACATTGTGAGGAGAGACTGCCTTACTCAGAAGCAAAGAAGGGCTCAGACCTGAATTTGCATTTGCAGACTCCATAAGATCAGTACCAGCGATGAAAGAGAATAGTTCACACCTATGAGAAGTAAGACCTAGATGTGTGAATTGTATTGTAAGATAGGAGCCCTGGACACTGCTGAGTTACTACTCGCCCCCCCAACAGGTTCTGAATGTGAGCTGCCTACACTTAGAGGCAGAAGAGGATTTCTTACAAGGGGCCATCATCATAAAATTCTTCTGCTAGGTTCATCTAGGTAAGTTAAAGATCTGGCATCCAAGGGTGTGTCAGATCTCAAAACAGGTAACTGCACCCCCTTAAACTCACTCGCAAGAGAACTGCTGCATGGGATGGGTTTGATCATCTTGACTCAGAAATACAGGATCCTCAGCCTGACGGGACTTTCCAGGCCCCTCAAGTGCTTCCAAATCCTGTGCCCTTTTGGAGTTAGAGCTGTCCTCATCCAGAGCGAGGGGTTCTCTCGGCAGCACAGCCCAAGCACAAGGGGAGGTGCACAGGGCCCAAACCCTGGCTGGACCATCAGGAGGGACTGATCAGTAAGGGTGGGCTGGCAGGATCGGAGGGTCTCCTGAGGTGGCAAGCAGCCCTGGTGAGCTGCGGGCTGGCTGCAGGGCAGTTCCCATCCCAGCTGTGGCCCTGGCAGCCCTCACTCACCATGGCATTCTCAGCTCCCAGCTACTGCAAGCGCACCATTGTCTTAGGGAGGCTTCTGCGAATAAGGGGAACACTTTGATTTTCTTCTAATAACTAGCAAAGGAACATATATATTTTTTTAAAACAGTACCTTAAGCAAGAAGAAAAAGCTATGTATTTGGTCAGTGTTCAGCAGGGGGCTATCTAATGAAAAAAGGTACCATTTCAGGGATCATATGATGTTCAAAGCTGCTATTCCCACTCAGATAATAACGAGCAAGGTCAGCCTCTGCTGGTCAGGTTCAGTGTTTTGAAATTGCATTTTGGTCTGTGAGGCTTCCCTCCGACATCCCAGCCAACCGGTCTGCACTGAGCACACACACCACTACGGAAAGTTGCAGCTGCAATTAGCCGGTGAGTTGACACAGCAGGCAAGGCGTGAAACAAAATTTCAAAAACTGCCAAACTTGATCAGCAAGGGTTCCTCACAGGCTTGCCGTGTCATTTCCAAGCAGCAAGAGAGCAGTATCTCAGAAGCTTAACCCCTTTCATGGTTGAAGGCTTGCAGAAAGAGGACACAGCCATCACCCAAGCCAGCTTTCCTCCTTCTTCTTTCCTTCCAGCGAACCCCTAGTGGTCTGGGCTTTGCAGGTAGAAACCACCTGGAGAGCTGCTTTTTCTTCCTGGAAGTTTTGCCATTGCAAAACTGCAACATTCCTTCTATGCAGTTTTTGTTCCCCAGCACTTATCCAAAAATTCCAAGATACCTAGTTCAGTTTGAGCAGGGGCACGTTGTGTCTAATGAACTGTCAAGAAACAAAGGGCTAACCCCTTGGCAAATTCCATGTGGGCAAGGATTAGGAAATGAGAAGTAGTGCAGCAGAAGCAGAAAAATTAGCAGCTGGACACTCACGCATTTAAACCTGCAACCACAAAGGGGATGCTGACTGATTACCAAACTCTGAAAGTACTATCAAGTTGTGCTGTCTCCTCTCCTGTTGCTAGCCATCCATTGCTATCTTTTCGTAGAAACTGTAGATAAGCCTTTCTATTTTTGGCTACCTACACTCTCTTCTTTGCCCTTTACAACTTAATAGACTTGCTGCTGGTAAATACAAAACAAAACCTGTTCCGAGTGCTCAGAGCACCAGTGCACATTAAAAAATTATAGACACCACCTCTGGACATACTGAAATTTATGGCTGTGTCTAAAGAGGCTGTTATTGTAGTGAGTAATCTAAACTTTACCTCTATTCACAGTCGGACAAACTAGCTTTAATCAGCCTGTATCTTCTCAGTTGGGGTCTTTCTGTAAAATTATTCAGCTGGCTTTATAACACAAGTGTCCACTAAGTACACCTCTAAATTTTTCTAAGCCATTTTACTGATATTTCTATTCACATGGCAATCAGCTGCAGTTCCTCTAAGGGCACTGTTCATAAAGACTCGTTTCCAAGAGAGCCTGGGAACTTTTTATAAATGGTAGACCTTTTAAATAACAGTTATCTGCAATGGTCCTATGGCGCATGGCTCCACAGTGCTCTGGTCTGCAAGAGAGCTACCAGTCTGCTCTGAAAGCGTGGAAGTTCACCACCTAATTTCTTTAATGCAACTCTAAAGGTTAATTGGTCTGAAAGAGTAATGCGGGACTGCTGGCTAATGATATATGCCTCAAGGCTTTGCAGCTTGCCTGTATTTTATACAGTCAAGTCCAGAGCATAAAACACAAGTGATATCACCAGGACTTCTCAGACCCCCCCTCCGACTTCCCACAGCTCCCCTCAGCCTCCCCCTCTCCCAAGCGAGCCCTCCGCACACCCACATGAGCCAAGTGGAAGCGGCAGGGGCCGAAGGCAGTTCTCCTCCACCTGCATTTCATGCCTGGTTAGAGGGGGCTCCGAGAAGTGCCGCCACTGCACTCCTCATTACCACTGCAGAGAACTAAAAACAACCCTAATGAGCAGAGGGAGAGTGTACAGTACAGGGTGGGAGGAGGGACGTCCTCCCACACTCCCCAAGGAATCTGGCCAAAATCTTCAATTTGCCATTTATGACAGCTAATTAGTTATTCTATTCAAAATCTTTGCTTTAAATAAAAGAACTAATTATACACAAAGGTCAGTCCCCCACCTTCTGTGAAGTACACATAATTGGCTTATTTCCCCAACACTGTGTGTATGTTTTACACAATGCTTTCAGACAGATGGCTTTAACTCTTTCCCTCTGCAAGATTTTGGTGGGTTTGTCTTGTTGTTTAAAGAAAAACAACTGCCAAACAAAGCAAGCCCCAAACTTTTCCTAAGATTTGCTACTTTTACCATAAAAGCTTCCTCAACAACAAAGCAGATTACATGCACACACAAAATCTGAGAGGTTAGTGAGACCCACTCCACGGTCCGTGGAGCAACTCCGTGCTTCCCATGCAGTTGTACAGCACCTTGCAGAGCACATACTGAAATGATGTTTTGATTGTCCACCACAAATTCCTGGTTGAGCAGTGCCTTTCAGGCATGGTTACCACAAGTGAGAACACTCCCTTTGCCAAAGTCCACAGCTACCGCAGGTTTTTGTTACACTTTTTTTTTTTTTTTTTTTTTGGTAATTTTCGTAAGTGATTATAATAGAGGCGCAGCATTCCAGCACTAAAAGCAATTCTGGTGTAAAGACTGGAGTTTTAACAGTTGGGCAATTAAGCCTAGGTTTCAGAGTTCCAGTTGAGGGGGAAAAAATGCTTATTTCTAGCATCAACACTCTTTAAATGAGCTGACCTCCTTTTGCCCGCTAACAAAAACCCCAGCATTTGGCTGCAAAAGATGAAAAAGTAACTGAGGAGAAGGAGTAATCTTATTAACTCCTGTCTCATCACAATAAATAAGCTGCAGTCTTGTGTCTTTTATCAGAGGATCTGATATCATTTAAAAGCATTAGAGCCCTGCATCACCCATTTAAGTAAATGCAGACAGCCACTGCCAAAAAGATGCAGTGAATTTCATTCCCTTAAAAAGAAACTCACTTTGTGTTCTCAGTATTGTATTACTCACCTTCTATGAATATTACACCCCGTGAAACAAGTTAAACCGTGCACTTCCACTGAACCGAGCGCACACTGTCTCGGGCATCTTCACCAAGAATTTCATTTGAAGAATTATGGCCAGCAAGGTGAAACTCATCGTCTCATCTGTATATCCAATTAAAACATTACATTTGGAACACCGAGTACTTGCAACCAAATGCTTACGACCAAGCCATAGACCATTCATCAAAATTATTCAATGAGTAACCACGATACTTTTTCATTTCCAGTTCCATGCTGCAATATGGAGCAGGCGATTTTTACAGTGGCTTTACCAATTCATTTGTGGTATTCTTTCTTCTCAATCACCACCAAACACATTTCCCAAGCGTGGCAAAAAAGTAGTTGGAGAGGGCAATTAATAGGAGAAAAAACATTCTGATCGGTTCTCCGTTTTAACAGTGCTGAAAGTCCTCCTCCCAATAACACAGCACATTTTTTTTTTCTCCCCGCAGTTCAGAACAAGCTTTAGAGAAACATACTTTAGCCTCTAGTGTCCCCTAGCAGCTTCAGCTGCCTAAACGTGACCCAAAGCTTCATGAGTGACTTAACCCCACTCCAGCCTCACATACCAAGATCCTGTTTTCTAGACATTTGCTCAGAGAGACCAAGAAATTCCACATAATAATTTGCACTGTGAATCTGTACCACGGTAGGTCCTGATTCAGGACAAAAGGTTTAGGATTAGAATCTAGATTTCCAATTTCCCCAAAAGTTTTGAGGCTTCCCATACCTGCTTTAAGACTCTCTTTTCCAGAGTTACTCTTACCAGCAACCTGTGGCTATAAAGGAACATATGGCAGCAGGGCTGTACTCAAGCCATAATAATTGTTGCTGCAAAACAGTTTCTATAAATCATTCTGGTAAGCAGCGTTTTCCCTGTGCTCATAAAATATGATTGTTTGAGCTTTAATTTTTCATAATTGGCATATGTCCAAAGCTTATTCTTAGCACATGCAGCACATTCAGTAAAATCCATTTTTACTGTTTGAAGCCTTGGGAACGGTAAAAGGACATGCAGATTTCTTCCACCTTCAACCTAGCCTGAGAACATTCTGACTGAGTTTTCTTGATTAGGCACAATTTAGCACCCGACAGTCTGCCAAAGGTCCTGGTTTTAGGTGCCCAGTTCCCTCCTTCAGTGTCTGTAGCAGAAATAGTCTGACAATGGAGGCACTACCCTCACACCACCCTTCCAGCAGTATAAGAACATCATGGGTGAGAAAATTATTATGAGGGATGACTAGCCTGGAATTTTTCCCACATTCCCCAATATTCCACTGAAAAGACAGTAAGCTCCAAAGTTTGGGGGTTTGGCTGTCACAGCAAACCAAAGGAAGAAGAGTCTTGGAGTCAAATGGTTACAAAGGTACTAACTCACCCCTCACTTTCCAGCTCATTGAGAACAAAGTTGTGTACCACTATTAAATACAGGGAGATTTTTGCCTCTCCCCTTCCATACAGAAAAGAAAATCCAATAGATAAAACCTGTGTCAAGCCAAAAAGCCCAAAGAGCGTTGAAGAAGAGAAAACTCAAGTCAGTTGTTTCCAGGCACATGTGTAACACTACACAATTCTTATCTTCCACTTTAAAATACACTGCTTACCATATTACTACTGAGGTTTTGAGACACAGGCAAAGGTGTATCGATGTAGCAGAGCTCAGGCTTAGCAGAGAAGCATTAACATCATCCTGACGGATTTGGTACGCTATGTATGTGAATATTTTAAGGAGAACAGAACTATATCACTGCACGATCATCATCATCTTTTCTTCTGCCTCTTTGCAGACATATACAATGTCAACCTAAGCTTTCGGCAACCTTAATAGAATTTCAGTGCCCACTGCCAAATAGCCATTTGATGTTCTGCTCTGTGTACACTGATGAAGCAATCTGTCACAGGTCTTAATGCAGGCAATGACGACTATCCAATCTAAAGCTTTCACAGGCTTATAGAAATTTCTCAAGAATTTGGGGACCTATAATAGTTTGAGTGATACCACAAAAGAATTTGGGATCCTGGAGCTGTGTTTCATGAAATATGAATGTACTCTTTTAAATGTTTCTGGAAGAAATTCTACTCAGGCCAAAAGTGTATTTTGTGCCATCAATCACCAGAAAGTTGTGCTGGCAACTCTGAAACAGCAAATGCTACAGTGATTGCAAGTTATTGGAGTATAAAAAAAACAACAGCCCCTCTTGGCCATGTCCAAGCTTACTGCAAAGCTAAACGCAGATGCTCATGCCCTGCACAAGTTTAGTATAATCAATATTCAAGGACTATAACTTATCTACGTATTTTCTTTGTTTCCAAGACAGTAGTGTGGAATCACCTACAAAGAATGCAGAGCCCCTCTGCTAGATCCAATCCGTATGAAGGAGACAATCGCTGCTGACCTGCTAGAAGTCATGAAACACACCTCCCTAATGACCAGAAAAGACGTAGTTATCCCCCAAACCCAGCCTCTTCTCCCTCTCCTAGCAAAACCAGAGCAACCCATCTGCTATAAAAAGTTGAAAGGAGAATGGCAAGGAGAGCTATTTCCTTCTCTTCTTGTTGAAAGAAAAAAACACAACAGACAGTCCTTTGCAGGACCATTTGCATGCTGAGCTGTCAGACCATGCACTTTCCATTAAAGAGATAGCATCCCTTTTCATAAGTCCATTTGGGATTCATTTTAGTGTTATCTAAAAATCAAATCTACATGGTAATCCTTTTAATGTACTCTTGACTTTTAAAAACAGCTTTATGTTCCTTCAGGAAATGTTTTAAGCCATTACTCAGTAATTACTACTCACCCATGAAAACACTGATCTTTTACAATATATAATCAGTTTGCTGACTTAAAAAATAAAGCAGACTGGAATTTTGTCTCATGAAAGTAGCAAAGGAAAAACAAGGTTAAGAGAGCACCCTGCCTCTCCCCCCCCTTCAAGATATTTCGAAGCAGCATGTTTTTCCTGTTGTGTGAGAGAGGGGCTGAGGTGGTCACAGCTCCAAGTCCTTGCATTAAGTCTCCGGGCCTGAAGACTCTCAATCTCAGTTTTGCATTGCTGATCACTGCTCAAGTAACCACTAGATAATTACTGATTTAGGAAGTGCATCTTGTATCATTGTGGATATAATCTTGTGCAAGCCTGGAAGTTTTGAATGACACCATACAGCCTCCTGAAAAGGTCTGGATAAATAGGAAAGCCATGGAATTTGTGGAGTTGCTTCGGTAAGCTTCAGCTGTAGGTGAACTAGTCTCAGAAGAGGCACCAAAAGTTGTTCAAGTCTAGCACAGCTTAACTGGATTTATCTGACCACACCTGCAGCAGTCAACACAACAAAGCCCAGACAAATTCCAGGGCCCTGCAATTACCTTGCAAGTCCTACTTCCAGCTCCTAAAAGTTTTGCTTTGCTCCCTTTGACAGTCCTCTGTCCACCCAGAGGTAGCTGGGAGGCAGAGAAGGGTTTAAGCAGGATGCTAAGCCAGCACTGTCTTGCCCTTCCTAGCAGAAGCCAGAAAGAGACAAGAGTGCATTTTGCTCAGTCCCAGCTCCTGTCTGAAGATGACCAGACAAAAGCCTGTGACTTTCATAATGCAGATGCTCAGACTACAGGAAGTCCCTAGATATCCTGGCCTTGAATGCAGTTTAACAAAGACCCTAGACATCTACACAAAGTATAGCCCACCAACAACTGGAAGGATCCTTGCCATCCAAATGCTGACCCCAGAGAGCACAAACTCCCTTCTTGTTCAACTGCCTGGAAAAGGTTGTTTAATGTTTTAATGCCAGAAAAAGGGCAGGGTGAAGTTTATCAGAAAAGAACTTGCTGTACTTGGCAAATAATATCAACTGAAACTGTTGTTCTCTTAGTGCCATGAAGACAAAGAAATTGGAGGGGAAATAACTTTCACTGCTTCTGTTCCTCTGTTTACTGAAGTCTAACTTAAGTCTTACTTTGCCACAGTTTGCTTCCACAGACAGCTTTTACTCTACCTCATTTTGCTACGACAATTAGGACAGAGAAAGTCCCGCTCTCGGCCATTTCCCTTTACAGGGAAAGGTATGCAGACCCCGTGCAACACTGTTCATTAGACATTTGTTATAGCTGCAGTTGGCTAGTAACTATATGCTTCAAACTAATTTTCGTTATTCACAACTGATTAAGTCAGGGCTCACAAGCCACAGCTGGCCATTAATGCTACCCTCCTTTACAAGAAATTATGCTGATAAGAATTAAAAGTGGTTTCTTGGCATTAGCTGTTGTAGACTTGTTGTATAATGAGTTCCTTTGAGGTGACGTAGAGAGACAGGATTTGAGCACTATTACCCTGGACAACAGGAAAGAGCCAAGTAAAATTACAAGACTTTTTTTTTTTTCCCCAGTGTTTTTTTTTTTCTTGCAAAATGCCTCAGAAAGGCTTTGAAAATGCTGCTGCAATTCACCATATATTCCAGAATAAAATGAGCACTAAGGGTTTGGGGCAAGTTAGCATGACATTTAGTTTGCATTAAAGCATCTTAGAAGTCATATGAAATACACTGTAACAGAGCACATTCTACTCTATTGAGCATTCAGGAGCATTGCAGTGTTCAGAATATGGATGAGAAGTTGGAATTGCACAAGACATTCCTCTTCTTACGGCTGACCACTGAGTTGAATTCAAGCTGATCCTAAGGGAGCCGTTTTCATTAACCTACAGTAGCTCTCTAATCCTATTCCTTGAATTTCAGACCACCACCACTACAAGAATTTATGACCTGCTGCCTGCACTTTGGATGGTACTCACACTTTACTCTTTTCCTCCATGCATCCTGCTCCTCTGGATCATTACCACCACTTCATGCAGCAACAGATCCCCTTAGAGTGGAAGTCTGCTCTTCAATTCATTTATTTATGCTCCATTTAATTCTCACCAACATACATGATGATGCCGATGGTTACACTTGGTTAAAAACAATGAAGGAAAAAAAAATATAAATCATATCACCCAGCCCAGCATGCAGAGCTGAAAGCCTCCTGAAATGTATCCCCTGAAATCTGGCCCAGGTATGTATCTACTAATGCTTTGCCTGAAAACTCAGACTAAGAAGAAATTCTAAACCACTACCCCCCAGCTCCAAAATCACTACATTTCCGGGCCAAAAAACTTTGAGCAGATTTTCCTCCATTCCATTTCCATGGAAGTCTCTACCACTTGATTTGCTCAATTTTCATCCATCTCATCAAGAGATTCCTGACTGATGAAAAGAACTCCTTCACTGAACTAATGAAATAAGGACTCTTAAGTGCCCTGCAATCCTTTTTAGAAAAGTCTGTATCTCCAGATGAGTCTCAATTTCACAGCATCAGGGAACTGTCTGCCAACGTGCTGAACCAGAACGCCAGGGCTAGCAGGAGTTGCAGACAACAATGCTAACATCAGGGTTATTTTAGATTAGAGTACTTCCAAATCAATTTTGGATTCAAACTTTTAAATGCACTCTCCAGAAGGAATATGCATTGGCTGAGTATTTTCAAGGCTAATTTTCTAAGCTTGAATTAAACTGATTCTATTAAAGAAAACAATACAACTAACCTTTGCCACAAAGGCTGGGTTGTAGCTAGAAAGTTAGGCAGAGAACAGTCCTAAAAAGGGATAAACCACCTAAGAAAACAAGTGTAAACCTGCAAACAGAAAGCACCACTGATGCTGTTGGGGAAGAGGTTTTTACCTGAGACCTGAAGTTGTCATGACATTTCGGGTCCGAGGCACTTCTCCTACAGCTGAGGTAACCCCAACTCTAGCAGGGGTAAGGGCATGCTCTAGACTACCCAGGGCAGCGGGGCTGTGCTCCAGGAACATGTATCACGCTACAGCTGGGATAAAGGAGGAGATGAACATCCACAACCTGATGGCAGGATTTTGCAGGACTAAAAATCCTGCAGAATTTAAACAGATCCTCCACTCTACAGAAGGAAAGTGGTTGTGATGAGAGAAGGGAATGTGTAAGACAGATGGGAGAGTTAAGGTTAAAGTTCAGACCAGAAGCAATTAAGACGGGTAAGAGTGCTCTGCAACTTGACACAGGTTTGCTTTGTATTCAGAACTTTTCACTAGCATTAAGCATCTTAACTTGTGTATAGAGAGATTATAATTAAAACCTGACAAGCTTAAATTAGCCCGTTACAAAAGGGTCTCTAGAAAGCTTTTAAAGTAGACTAAACGTATCTATTAAAATGGAAGAAAGGAAGAGAAAAAAAAAATCAGAGCCATTTTCAGTTACAATAGTTTTCCCTACCCAGATATCTCAGGAGATTAGACAAATTTAAAATCAAAGTTCTGCAACTGTCCAAAGCCACTTAAAAAAGGGGAGAGGGAGGAAGTATGGCAATTAAACCCTTTAAACCCCCCTCTATTTAATAGCCCACAGTCCTTTGGATGAACGTAAGCACTCCAGAAACCCCATAAAAACATAAAAAAAAGACGACGAGAGATCCTAATTTCCCTTCAGGATTTTGAGCACTTCAAGGAGTGCCCTATTATGGTTCCCCAGGGACAGGGGAATTATGTCAATCTGCCACAGGGCTGGGCAGCTAGCGAGGGAGGCAGTCCGAGAGCTGGCTTTCACTGGGCCATGCCAATTAGAGCAGAGGGAGCGTTTTTACCTCAAACTGGCTATTCAGATTAATTCCTAGCATTTCAATGCTATACAATTTTCCTACGAGTTCAAGAAACTGAATCTAAAGAAAATTTCCTCTTTACCAAAGAAAGAAACGTATCTACTGGTGTCAAATGACACCAGGTAATTTATTCCTCCTCAAAGGAAAAAAAGAAAATAGCTACAAATATTTCGATATTTTGAGAAAAAGTTCACAGACTATAAATATCTGGAAATCAGGTTTGTGAGAAAAAGTCGTTAAGGGCAGGGCTGCTGCAAAGTCCACCTTTTTAATGGTTAATGGTTGGACTGGATGATCTTAGGGGTCATTTCCAGCCTTAAAAATTCTATGATTCTATGATTACTCCCACATCGTATTAGGTTCCTTCTTCCCCTGCCTCATCTTCTCATGAAGCGAATGCAGTACTCGAGAAACAGGGCTGGGAAGCTGGCTGGGACACAAGATGCAAGCTGCAGTCTCTGGTGCACATCTCCAGCCCTGCCACGTCTTACTCTGTTGCACAGGTCAAGGGAACAATCCCAGCTTGCTCTCAGTACGCCTTGCAGTGAGGAAACAGCTACAAACATTTGCTTATTAACCTAAAGAGCTCCTGAACAGCCCTACATCATTCCCAGCTCTGACTGCTCCCAAGACCGCATCAGCCTCTCTGCAGCTCTCATTGTTAAATCTCCGGAGTGGATGCTTTTCATACCCGACGGGCATGATACGGGCGTTTCCATGGACCACTTCACCTGTTGTACCAGCCTGTTGTCACTGCAGAAGACTCAGAAGACTCACGGTCACAGCATCCTACTTTTGGGTAAGAAAGGGAGGCAGATAGGAAGTGGAAGAACAGAAGTCAGCACAAACGTTGTATAAAATGCGGTGCAGAGATGAGTACAGTAGTTCTTCAAAGGAAAGAGACAGCCAGCGCTTGTCCCCGAGAAAAATAATCAAGCTGTAACAGCAATGATTGCTCTAAACCCATGTCGTTTATCTACAGTCTACATTCATTGCTTCCGCATGCAAAATTTAATCCTTTTCTCCAATCTACCTCAACTCGGCTGCACTTCGCGTGGTACCTCTTTTCAGAGGAGTGTCTAAATTATCTAAGCACAGGAAAAAAGAATGTTACTTTAAAGCAAGCCATGATCTTCCACAGCAAAGCGTAAGATGAGTAATTTGTTACTTCAAGTGCTAGGAGGTCTTTTTTTTTTTTTTTGAGTACCAACAATATTTGAAGTGGTAATGTGCATGTAGAAATCTTCATTTTGCTTCATCTTTATACACTAGTAGTGTACTTACTTCCCAATTCACACTGAGCCAATAATCTGATAAGGAAAAATGACATCTGCTCCTGATCTAATACCTAATGGAAGGATGTCTATGAGTATCTGCCAAACTCAAGATCCCCGTGAGTCCCCTGATGAACTGCTTACAGACAGGAATTGAGCGGAAAAGGACAGATATGTGTGCTTCAGGCACCCCAAAGTTCCAGTAAAAAATATCTATCCTGATTTTGGTTATCTGTTGCAGCAATTTCACAGCAACTGCCAGGTGTGCAATTGCCACCCTGCTTTCGGTGAATTAAACAGCAGAAGACTTATCTGGAGACTTCTCACTTTTTATGCAGGTTCAGCCTTATTTTCACTTCATTCCCAAACCTACCACAGCTGAAATACGGCCACAGTCCCAGACAGGTGCATCAGGCAGCACAAGAGGAGTGGCAAATCTGTGCTGAAAGCCAACACAGCCCAGGAACCAGAGAGTCAGTTTCTCCTTCCAGCGTCATAGTGGGACAACCACCTTATCTCCCACCATGCCTCTTCCTGCCCATGCCCACAGCTGCCTGGGGCAGGGGGAGTTTTCCCGTGGAAGTGCGTGCCACACAATTTCCCTCCCAGGTGAGAGCTTCCACTCCCCTCTGAGAAGAGTTTGGCTCAGTAGTCTCTGAACCTCTTGGCTGTTCCCCATCTCCTTCTCCTCTCCAGGCTGGAAATCCCAGTTCCCTCAGCCTCTCCCTGTATGTACCACCACTAAGACAGTGCTGGACTGCCATCGGAGTCACTAGGCTCTCTCCTGTCGGTCAGTGGGAAAGCCAGCCAACTTCTGCTGATGGACACTTATCTTGTGTTCAAAGGCCTACAGCTGATCTCACAATTGACACACTGACTTCTGGGAAGTGTAAACTTGTCACTTTTATATGATGTCACCAACAACAGGATCTGAGTATCTCCAAAATATTTACTTTTTAAAGCAAACTCCACCGCAAACTCTTCCTAGGGCCTGAGCAATCAGAAAGCTTCATTTTTTAAAAATATGCTTTAAGTGCTGACACTGCCCATCTTTTGCCTATGGAGTCCATACTGAACCATAGAGAACTGGAGGGATGAAACATGGCCACCTCCAGAGAGGAGTGAAGCCAGCAGTAAGCATGCAGACAGCAGTTTCAATGGCCAAGAAAACTGGGGGAAACCGTTGCTATGGGTTAGTGCTCTGAGGTGTCCCGTAGCTATGCAGACTGTGCACCACTTCCATGTTTAAGATTTGCTCATCCCTCTCTTTGAGATCGACCCCCATCAATAACAACACTTCATCTCCTGCTACGAAGGTCAAGGGCTCCGCCAGCCCTCCTGAGATTTGAGCTACTGGTTCCACAGAGTCTGCCAGTATCAAACCTGACACTTAGATCAGTAGTTACTCCCCAGACATATCTAGTTTCCCATTTCTTCAGTTTCTAGTGTCAAAATACACTTGCAGTACAATATGCAAACCTCCACAGACAATATCCTCTGTGCTCTTCAGCTGTGGTGGGAGGAATGCCTATTTTTGTGGGGAAAAGGTGGACTTTATGTTAGCATATCATTGTACCGACATACCCCACAGCTGACATTTTAGTTATAGAGCACAGAAAATGGTAAAACTGCATCCCACAGTTAGCATCATATTATCAGCACACAGAAAAATATTTTGGAAGTTAGCATTTAAGACAGATGCTCTGCAATATAAATACCCAAGAACCATCGATAACTCTTTACACAGTTTATGGGTGGCTTCACCATATGTCCCTGTAGTGACTTTGCTTGAACCAGCACACTGTGACACTCTGTTTCACCCTGTCCAGGTCTGAACCGGCACAGGTACCTGGCACATTACCCTCCTCTGAGGTCAATGAAGAGTTAAACCAAGGGACCACTTCTTCCCATTCCACATGATCAAATCAGAGCAATCCTGTGCCCCCACCTCTTACACCGCCTTAAAATATTAAAATCATTGCTCACTTTTGCTTCTCGTTTTAATCATATACCATGAAGTAGCAATTTCCCCTGGCACTTCTGCAGCCCTGAGGCACTCTCACGCACGCAGGACCCACCCCTGCCACATCACGCAAGAGCCACTGTTCCCCTGTTTCGGGGTGCCAACATCTTGAAAGTCTCACAAGTAAAAGGATCAATCTGGGTAATTTCTTACCCAGCTTCAAGGAATTTTTAGCAAGGAAGGAAACGAACAGGAGCTATTAAATTTTGCTGGGCCACCATACACCAAGTTTATTGAGAAAGTCTGAAATTACAACAGAGCTCTACTTAAAACCCTACAGACTCCAAGACTACACATTTAAGTAGCTTGCAGATACAGTTCACATCACTCAAGGTCACAGGATCACAGAATATACTGAGTTGGAAGGAGCCCATAAGGATCACCGAGTCCCACTCCTAGCCCAAACCTGCAGGAGCAGACTGCCCACAAAAGCTGTTCTTACACAGCAATGAGAGTGGAGAAAAACTTGACCTCATCAGCCTCACTGGGGTAAAAAGGCACCAACTTTGCTCCTGCTAACATTTATTACGTGGCTGCGTTGGTCCCCGTCCCTATCCCTCTGTTTGCCAACAGACAAGCCAGTTCTGAATTCTGTGGGTTCCTGTAAAAGTGCCAATGGTTATTTTTCAGTTCCATTAATTAATGGACACTTCTGCGGAGAAGGTCCACGTTTTGATATGGTGCACCTTGGAAAGTGTCAAGAGAAGAAAGATAAGCCATGGCAATATAGAGCTCAGGCCGCAGGAATGGCAAGAGGATATCAAATGCTGCTTTAAGTGCTGATATATTTGTGCTTTGAAGGAAAAATGCCTCAGGAATCACAGCAGGAGTCACCTCTATATAAAGACTTTGCATATAAAGGGACATTTATTATTCTCAATTAATGGCATTCTGATAGACACGTTTACATTTCTAAGTGTCAGATTCAGCAGAATACGAAATGACTGAAAGCCTCTTATTTCAGTCTGAAAATGGCCATAAAAGGATCTAAAGATGGAAAAAAAATCCACACTTTCTAGAAGACACAAGACATCCTTTGATTCCTTACAGTTCTGAAGCTTGGCTAGTACAGCAAGGCTTTCCAAACACAGATTTAAATGCCTGCAAACAGCAAAGCGAATTGCCACTACAGCTCCTTCACAGAATGGGGTGACGTCCACACCGAGAGGCAGTAATAGATCTTGATCACATCTTCCCATGGATTATTAGGGAAACCTAATGTGGCAGAACACTGTGTGGTAGGTTTCTGGAAAAATGAATCGCTAAAAGTCTAAAAAAAAATTCACACTTTGCAAGCAAACTGTGTATAATATTACTGGATTTTAAACCAACACGCTGGAAATATCATCTAAAAGGAGACAGAGAATAAACATCTTGATCTGATGAGAGAAAACGATTTGTTTGGAGGGGAAATGTAGAATTGGAAAGCCACTTCAGAGACATGGTTGTAATTGAAGCGCCAATGAATTCTTTGCGCACACACGTGTGCCCACAGGTTGCTGGTGGCACAGTATACATATGGCTGGGACTGATACACAAGCATTTGCCGCTTTTGAACCTCCCTAAGGCTGCAGAGAAAAAAAAATAACATTAACTCAACCACAAGCAGCTAAAGACCATATTAAAAAAAAACCAGTAAAAATAAAAGTGCAGATACTCAAGGCCCAAAGCTATTCCAGGGCCCAACTCCCTGCGGCACCAGGAGGTCTCCCTCATGTACGAGCGCACACACATCGGTTATCAAATCCTTCACTCTCAGCCGCGGAAACACTGCTGTGAATCGTTAAGCAGCCGATACACCTCCACTGCACACTGGAGACAGCTCACAGGTGGACTGACTCCAAACATTGAAATGGGAAGGGTGGGAGCACCCACACTGCCCATGTAAGGGTCTGCAGGAGAAACAGGCCGTAATACCAGAGGCAGCTGAGGATGGTGGTTTGCAGCTTCCCCATCTAGTGGTTTTGAAAAGCTCCTGCTTGGAGGCACAAGAAGTCTTTGCTTCTGGTCCCAGATGAACACCTCTACCCTCCTCTCCTGGTGCCACTGGGGTCTGCAGCTGCCTCTCATCGACTCCATGTGCATTCTCCTTGGGGGGACTTTCTAAGCCGTCTCTTCCAAATAATATAAATATTAAAAATAAGAATTTTGCTCATATTGACTCTTTGCTGGGAAGGGCTGAGGCCTGTTTGCTGTCAGACACTGGAACACTGGCTGGTTTTGTGGGTCGATTTTTGGGTTTTTTAATTCAGTTGTTTGGGTGTTTTTTTCAAATTTAGAATATCCCATAGAAAATGAAACTTCCCCATTGTTACACTGTAGTTCACAGTTTTAAGGACTTCAAATAAAAATGCCTAACCATCTACATTCAACGATATAAATCCTCACATTGAGAGTATTCCTGTCTGGCGGCCTGATGGAAGACCTGTAAATAAATAATTCAGTATGCAAATAATAGCAGCTAAATTTAAAAAGCACCCACAAAACCTGTTAACCGGAGTTTCGATGCTCAGATTTAGTTTCTTAGGCAGGGTGGGAAAAGCAATTTACTGCCACAGGGAAAGTATGGGTGTTGAAAACTAATTCCGCAACACCTCCAAATATGAAAGCTGTTCTTCAGCCCCAGCCAGCGGCTGCAAATCCCCATGGACCATGACTACCTATGCCCTCACAGATGGCACTGCGACCATCTCCAGACTTGCAGGACAAGCCCACTTGCAAGACCCTTGGGTAGAGGTGGGATGCCAACAATTCTCCAATTTGGTTTAAGAACAGCACCACAGACCAGAAAATCTCTATCTGCAGTTCTGCTACTGATATTCCCCATGAATCTCTCTGCATCAATATCCTCACTGGTGACAGGAAACCAGCAACACCAGTTATCTACAAGCGATTTGGAGTGGTCTCCGTCAGCCTGAAAGAACCAGGTTGCTGTGTAAGCATAAGCTGCTTACCTTGTCCTAAAACCCTTTAGCAAAGGCTGGGCAGATTGAAAAGATGAAACTTTCCACTGGATTATGGTAAAACTTTCATGAAGGTCCCACAACTGGATCCTCTGAAAGCACGAGTTTACATTTCGCCTAGCAAACAGACCCTCGGAAGCTGTGAGGCACTCTGCCACATACAACACAGATATATGTTACCAGCAAAAAGGCAGTTTTCCCTCCTTTTAAGTGATGGAAAGTCAATTTGCATTATAATTACAACCAAGGCCCTGTAATGTTACTTTTAGTTAAAAGAGTAAACTGCTATAATAAAAGTGTACCTGGGGAATATTTAGAGAAAGCACTAATGATTTCTTCCCCAGTGGTTAATAAATTCACTTCCAGATCAATTTGTTCATGATAGAAACTTGAGAGCATAAACAGTTACACAAGCACATTAGAGTGTGTCTTTCTCAGTATAAATGATTTATTACAATGATTAGCAGCACATAAACAATTTAAAATACAACTCTAATTAGCTTTTTGGAAGAAAAGGAGAAAAACCTTCCTGACTCCCTCTACACATTATGTTTTACTTTTCTAAGTGTGTACTTTTTAATTAAATCCAAATGTCACAATAAATTTAAAGTGTTTTATTACCACCCTGGCTAACTAAGCCATTCATGCAAACACCCATTATATTAAACCAGATGCAGGACTGAAAGTGGTTGAGGAGAGAGGAAAAAGCAAGGGGGGGGGGAAAGGCAATTACTTCTGTATTTGACAAGAGATTTGTACAAATGTTTAAAGACAAGAATATCTTTGGCAAGCTTTCTCTGTTTTATCCAGAGAGACTGGCCAGCTAATTGCTCTTTAATACCTGTTTCCAAGTTTGAAAACATCACACCCTTTTAAACTTTCCCCATCGAAAGCAAAAAGAGGAGGAAAGAAAGGTAGGAGAACCAGTCTGCGTAAAAATCAAGCACAGGTTGCCAGAAACAATCAAAGCAAACCGCCTCTCTACCCATACACACATATATCCTTTTTTGTATCTGGGGGGAAGCAGGTGGATAAAACCCCATCCTGGCTGAAAACACTGCGAGGTCTCCCACTGCAAGCACAATGACCATGAACCCTTGCCATTCAAGATGATGTCCATCCATCTGGACATCATGCTGTGGCATGCAGAGCCACCTCCCCTCAAAACCTCCTTGGCGCAAGGGATGCAGCAGTCTAAGGCAGGGAGGTCCTCACCCACCTGGTGTTACCAGCCATCCCAAACAGCTCTCCCATGGCTCAGACCCACTTATGGTGCAATCAGCATAACGATGGACCCTGGCCACCACCAGAAGCAACTAGCACTTCCCTGTTACTTACGGGGAAAAGGGAAGGGAAAGGCTTTCAAACAGGGCCTGTCAGGCATGAGCACAGCTCAACTGACAGCGGGATGCTGAAGAGACAGTGCAGGGTGGCTGCTGAGTACTGCAGACCCATGGTCTGTCTCTGGGTGCTTTGATGCACGGGTTAGGGGAACCATGGGGCTAGGTGTGCTGGAGCTGTGCTCGGAGGGAAACCCAGAACCTACTGACACAGGCGGCGATCCCAAAGCCTCAGGGCCACTCCGCAGCGCTTTGTTTTACTGCTACATCAGCAGCCTGGTCTAAACAGGAGAGATTTAGCATAGCTCAGACAAAAGCTGCCCATTAAAGAAAGTAGCTACGATTATTAAAATAGGTTAAAGTAAATGGGTGCTGCGCAGATAAAGCTTTTGACCTTAGTGTGCAGCTCTCTCAAGAACACTTTAGCATAATTTATCTAAATTAAAAACCAAACACCAAATTCTAAAATGGCACAAAAAGATCGTTCTAAAAATGCGATTAAAAAAGGGGGTCAGGGGTTGGAAATTAGTAATTACTACTACAATTAAGCAAAATCAGACAGCGACACATAAATTGAGCATATTACTGCAGTTCACGTCGGAAAGGCAAATGTGAGAGGAGCGCGGAAGAAAAAGCCTGCGAGTTGCAGAACCACTCGTATAATTAACCTCTGCCACAGCAGAAGATCAGCTCTTGTAAGTTTGTGTCATTGGTTTCCAGAGAGAGAGGCTGCTAGTTCCTCTGCCCAGGTATCAGATCACACTCTTCACTGGTTACTCACTTCTCTGGAAACCAATATTTTGATTTTCTTCTGATCTAAGTTCTGTCTTAGTGCATCTTCACCCTACAAGCAGTACATCTGCCCTTCACCTCCTATTTTGATAGTTCTGAAGAGGTGAGAAAGGCCAAAATCTGCACGTCTTGGTATTTGCCAGGGGGGTCACTTGCCAAAAGCACCACCTGCCAGAGTCCGCACTGTCTGAGTGCAAAAGCCTACCAAGAACTGCCAAGGACAAACCACAAAGGGCTTCTAATGCAGACTGTTTAACACTGGATGAAGACAGGAAATACTTCGTATGCAACTAACAGATTTCAAATTATTTTCCTTGAGTTTTTTGGGGCAAAAGATAATTTAACAATTAGCACTTTGTTCCCACTGCAGACTCAGAAAGGATCTTTGTGAGCTTCCTTGGAGCAACATTGAAAGAGCACAGTGGGAAAGAACAGACTGACTACTGGTTTGAACTATAACCAAAATGAACTATTCTCTAGGTCCTCCCTTGAAGCTATCATCTAGTTTAGGTTAGATGAGGAAAATCTAGGCTCAAATCTTATTCAGGCTCCAGTTTAATTCTGAGAGCTCAGAAGGCTCCACAAATCATTTTAAGTTAAAGTAATGAAAATAGGTGAACTTGAGAAGGTGGACAGGCACGAATGATCTCTTCCAAAATAGGGAAGAATCCATCTGTTCCCTTTTAAAGTGCATAAAAGTCTTTGTAGCGGTAATGAAAATTCAGGGATGTAAGTCATGGACATCATAGCAGTCTATTAGAGAGAGGAGTGGGGCTGTATTACAGAATACTGTGAGCAGCGGTGATTATATAAAAGGGATGCCGCAAAGGCAGCATAGCAGAGGGCAAGTCAAATGATTCAAGGACTCAAGAATCTCTGTTCTTCAAAACCGGAGGGAGAAATGAAGATTTCAGTCTTTTGAAGAGGCAGGATGAGTACAGAGCCACACGGATGTCTGAAAGAAGCAGGGCACATGGAGGCATAAAGCAGGACGTGGTCCTCTGCTGCAGAAGGTAAATGGCTACAGCTCCAGGTGAAGCACAGACGATGGGTTTGCACTGCAGCTGGCACAGGGGCAAACTGGAGGAGGGCTCTGCTGTCAGCACTTGGGAAGGTCGCTGCTCTTCCTCTCTTCACACATCAAACCAGCCCTTTTGGCCATGCAGTCTCAAGCAAGAGAGACTGACATGGCCTCTGTGCCAAGCACCTCAGACAAGGCAGAGCAGTCAGGGCATCAGACATATGGCCAGGGCTGCCCACCAGCTCACGTGGTGGCTCATCAGCTGCCCACAGCTTTCAGGAGGGACTCCTGTCTCCCAGCTCTGTGCCAGCACACGCCATCAACTCCCTCTGCGGCACATACTGCAGGATGGCTGCCAAGGCCCAACACACCGAGTGCTTGCAAGCACCCCAACGCTGCCCAGCCCCAGAACTGGCCACGAAACAGCCCATCTGAGCCTTCTGTACAGGACTGTAGCATAAGGAGCAATGCTCCACTTGCTGCCTCTTTGCATCCTGTTCCCATAGGGGACCCTTTGCAACACCAGCCAAAGCCACCCAAGACCCAGGAGAAGACTAAATAGTGGTTGATCAGCCCCTAAAGACTAAAGTGCTGGCAAACCCTTAACTAGTCAGGAATAATTTTGTGTGCATTTGAAAATGGCAGGTACCACACAACTTCTCCTTATCTCTGTGTCAGTTCTTCCGACTTTCAGCCAGTAATACCCAAAACTCACAAAATACCCCTGTATGCCCTGCTTCCAAGCCACCTGTGCCCTCCTTCTCCTCTTCCTCCCACCACCCCCAACAGGTGACTACCTAGTATCTCCTGCCACACACAAAGACCTGCTTTAATGTAACATTTCAAAATATGCTTTATTGCCTATCTCCTTCTTAATATTTTTTAAATACCATTGTCAAACAATCCTCCAGCAGAGCACGTGTTTCATTTGGATTGCACATTGTGCCCAAACTGTCTCTCTCTCTTGTAGAGGAAAACCATTTTTCCTCAATACCCACAATACAGTACAGTAAATCCAGCAAGGAGAAAAGTGAGGATAATGTATAAAATTGTGTAAGTAACACAGAAAGCCTTACCCAAATTAGCACTGGTACAGGTAACACCAAATCTTACTCTCAAAGTAAACTGGAAACAGACAACACCCACGCTGATCTGCCCTGGGGTACGGTGCTGAAGCCTGAATCACATGAACTTACATTTTGTTTTTGCAACTCAGTATGTAGTGTTCAGGAGATTTGGAGACCAGAAGTTCATCCCACCACAGGTTACCAAATGCTGCTACTTTGGGAAAGTCACTTTACTTTCATTGGCATTCTCAAGCTTTTTTTTTTTTTTTGCTTAATTCAAGCATTCTAATTTAGAGATGATTTCTTTCTATTCTGTATGCATCCACTGCCTTACACAGCACAGTCCCAAATATAAACAGAAGCAGGGTTAAGTATTGTTGTTGTGGTTTGGTTTTGGTTTGCCGGTTATTTTTTTTTTTTCCTACATGATGCCTCAGTGACTTCTTCTAGGACATGAATAGCATCCTCAGCATTTATTTCATGGAAATACCGTCATTCAACATCCACAGGATGTGTAAGACCATCCCTTTTCTGGGTAGGCATCTCAGCTACACTTAAGGGTAAACATTTAAGTGGAAGGAGGACTCTGAGAGGTTGCAGGGAATTGCTGAGTAAACATAGCCCTGCTATCAACACTAGTCCTTTAATGAGGAACTCATTCAGATGTTAAAGTTGCCCAAGTGCTTGATCATGATATGCAGCGTGAGGAAAGTTCCTCCTCCTCCTCCTGCATGCTCATACAACTTCAAACAGTAATATGCACTTACCTGGCTTGCTTCACAGATCTTGCTTTGATAAGCAAAATTTTAACTAGGTTAATACCATTTGAAGAGTATTCATCTAATTGAAACAAAATGAGACTTGTCACAATGTTCACAGCTGGTACTGTAGTAACAACTCACATGACACTCTCTTTCATAGCAGAAACCTGCTTAATAATTCTCACAACCAGCTTGCTCTGTAGATCTAATGGAAACTTGAGCCAAGACCAAGAAATATTTATTTTCTTTGATTAAGCATCTCCAAGAAGGGTTCTTTGGAGAGTAATGCTGTAATCTTACAAGCTAAATGAGAACAGCAAGCACTGAGAAACCCTAAGCACAGGTCAGGATTTGGCAAGGGTTTTGTTGAGCTCAAATTTGTATCCACTTCCTTGGGATAAGAGGAGATTGGGAAACAAGTCATCATTGAGACTTAAATACATGGAGCTTGCTCAGTGATGAAGCAACAGCCAACCATTTCAAGCAGAAAGTTGAAAGGATGAAAAGAAGCCAATGCAAACACTGAATATCCATCAAGTGTAGCACAGGGACTACTGCAAATATGCTCATGGCTCCTTCAGTTCAATGCACTGTTCAATTTCATAAAAAGTTTATAATGGCAAAATGATGGTCAAAATATTTGTCCCAAGAGGCAGTCAGAGCTTTGTTTACTAATCCATTAGTGTACAGTGAAATACATCACAACTAAACTACAGCGACCAGGAGGCAGCAGTTCCTCCTAGGAGGGGAGGTGGGGGGAGGAAGGACAAGACTGTCAGTTTCTGGTTGTCATTTTTCAGGTTTTGCAGATATAAAACCACCTAACCTCATAGCTGGTCACCTACAGGTGGCATCAAAATCATTCTCCTTTCCTCTACTTTGGCTGGTGCTGGTGCTGTTGCCTTCAGCTTGCTCAGGATCCTGCAAGGCATGCTTTTCTTCTGAGAATGACCACCGGCAAATTGCAACTCTGGATGCAAGCACAGCCACCATGCAGGAGCACCACACAGTAACTGCCCACAGGGATCACATAAACAGCATCAGGCACAATTAAAGCTGAGCAGCACGTTACTGCTGCACAGCCTCTCTCAGTGCTGTAACTCAGAGCCTGTCAACATTTCCTCTTCAGCAGTTCTTCCTCCTGGACTTAATAGCAGTTACAAGACAAAAATAAAAAAACCAAGAAGCAGCAAAAACCCCACACCAAGGCCTTGGGTTAGCCTGAAGCCACGGCCTCCGGCTATGTCGTACTCACTCCCAGACAATGCTTGGAAGAATTCCCAAGAAATTGCTCAAGGAAATCCGAACCCTTTAACACAGATGCACCAACATTCTGAGACTGTTCATTTGAGGCCAGCACTGATGCATCTGAAACCCTAAGAAGAGTCTAGGTCTGTGACCAGAAAGGGGATTACCAGACATTACAGGAGGCATGGAATCAGGAATCCCCACCTTTGCTTTGAAGCAGTGAGATGCTCACTGACTTGTACCAGCTGCTCTTGTGTCCCGGATGAAGCTTTATCACCTGCCCTGATTGCTCCACCAGCGAGAGGCAACCACTAGATTGACGGAGAGGCTGGCAGGCAGAAGTAGGTCCTCAGCTCAGCCCATTTTCCTTCCAAAAGGTGCTCAGCAGAACTTCCACGCAACAGGCTCAGCTGCGTCAGGTGCAGCAGAACCGCCTGCTCTGGTGCTAGAACACTCTGGGCTGCAGCCTGGCGATGCTTACCACAGAGCACATCATTGGGACAGGTGGTTGCATTCAGCAGGGTATTTTAAAGGCTACTCTGAGGCTAGCAACCATGAGCGCAGCACCACAAAACCCAGCTTTGAGCGAGTCAGCGCCAGCTGTTTCCCATATCAATGCACGTACAATGCCTCTGAGCACTGACGCTCACATGAAACCAGGTGAAAAATCTTAGTGCTACTGCCAATTCCTGAAAAAGGGGCAGCGATAACGATGCACCAAATTAATTTTATTGGGCCTGGGTTCCCCTGTCCCCCCTCTGTTGCCGTTTCCACTCCAAGCAATCCCAACTCATTAAGGTCAAGCCTACAGGGTGGACCACACGTAGGGGAAGAGAAGAAAAGATTACGAGAAATGTAGGAGCTGTGCTTGGTGCAGAGCAGCTGCAGCAGCCAGCATCCCCAGGACATTACTGCAAGAATTATGTTTCTCTGCCGTCCTCCCCAAAGCATTTAATTCAGGACAAAAAGGGGTAGAACGCATTCACCTTTGAGCTCCTGTGCCACAAGCAACCACGCTCATTCAGCTTTCCTATTTAACTAAATGGAGTTCACACATGCTACGGTATAAAGTTACCTCGTGCCATCTGAAAGCAGCCCAATCAATGCTATACACAGAGAGTAGCATTTGAATCAGCCTTAAGTTAATTCTTAGTCGTCGAAACTGTGACAGCATGCTGACCCTTTCAAGTCAACTGGGAGCAGGCAATCTTTGCAGAAGATCCTCAGGCCTTTAATCAGATTCTCAGTGGGTTTTAAAGAGATACTACAGCATCAGTTTGTAAACATCTCTCTAGTGAAAATAAAGATTACTTCTGACCTAGCCAATTACTCAGTCCCAGAAGATATATCCTAGAGTTACAATTGAATGAACCATAGGGAAAGAAAATATACTTGAGGTAGGGGGTAGCAAACCCAAATCCCAACTTAAGATGCAGGCAGCGCTGCATCCCATGGAAAGATCAGATACAGAGAGAAATGCTTATTAAAAAAAAAAAAAAAGTCTATTAAATCATCTACTGCTTTCTCCTACCAGGGCAGGATTGCTCTCTTGAGCACAGAGCCCTATGAAGAGGAGTGCAAATTAACAGCTCAAGATCTTCCTGAAAAGCTTATGTGATGGGGAAAGTCCAAAGCATTATTTTGAGAAGACCCATACTATCAGGTACTTGTCTGCTACATCACAGAGAAGCTGGGGTGAGATGTCACCTCCTGGTAGGCTGGAGAAGGAAAGAAGAAGACTTGTGCTCAGCGCCAAGACTGTCAGAAACATTAAACAGTCTCTTGTTGCATTACTTTAAAACTGCATTTTAGCACGTGGAGCCATTGGACTCCATTGCAGAGAGATATAATTACTGACTTAAAAAAAAATTCAAGTTATTTATTCTGGTGCTATTACAGACTAATGTGTAACAGACATCACCCGACTGTTTGTAAAGGCTCAAAGGGCCATTACTGCCTCCCAGGTCAAGACCTATTTGGAGGTTTTAAAGTTCGTGGATCACTGCTCTCAAGCCAGACTACACAGGCAACACCTGGGCACCAACACGTATGCAGAAAAGCAAGGGCAGACTTCTGCGAGCACCAGCTGCTTCTGCGTTTTCACCCTCGGATCAAACCAAATCGGATCACTGAAAACAAGTTCGGAACCTGCGGACACGGCTTTTGCCATTCCCATCCAGGGGCTCACCTGTAAGGTTATCGCTCACACTATTTATTTTTTACTTTTAAAGAAAGAAATGATGTGATACCCTCCATGCTTCCCCACCAGGCCCCCCCCCCCTTCTATTTTGCTTTCAGAGAGAGCTAAAAATCCCAGCCAAGTGACGGGTTTATAAAATTTTAATAGGAAAGAAAAAGGTATCCTCAGGCAGGATCTTATGTTCAGACCTTCACCATAAATGAATGTTCATGAAAATATGGGTTTTATATGGAAACACTGACAGAGCTTCATGGACTGTGACACAAATGCCTCAGCATGGCCCAACGACTGAGAAGGACTAGTGAGTCCCACCTCCTGCAGCCGGAGGCTATTGTACCACCTCTTTCTCTAACCCACGCAATGCAGCTTTGTGCCTCCACCTTCCTCAGGGGAAGGCTGATCCAGACACCCACTCCTCAGAAGCCTTGAAGCTTTCAAGTTGCTAGCCTAGAAATATTCCTAGCCATTTCCAGCTACTTGGTTTGATTACAATAAAATATATGGGGTTAAAAAGGCTGCTTTCCTTCCTCCCTGGGGTTTCCCCTCTCTCTGTCCTCATACAGGGCAGACCTTCCTTCTGCAAAGGTAGGCAAGTTGAAGCATGGGCCTTTCTGTCTTCACAAGCACCCTCTCTCTGCCCATATTTCCACATGGATTTACTGTCCCCAAGAATGAGCAATCCACAGTTTACCCATGACAGACAAGTTTTACCAGTGCCTCTCTCCAGAATTATTAACAGTGATCACTATTAGCAGTTTCTTGTTCAATCCATTCCAAGATTGCATTTGCCTTTTTCCAGCTACCTGATACCTCAGGCCTTTGGAGGACAACCAGGTGCACACTACCCTTCCGCTCTTCTGCTGACATTTCCAGCTGATGGGGATTCCTGCTTGTAGCAGGTCCAGTGATCCCAGCAGAGATCATCTGGGTCTCCTTGACACCTTTTCATACTGTTGTGACCTTCACACAGGAATGAAACCAAAGGGCAAGAGGACAGGGCTTCAGACCCCCTCCCATCAGCTACTTGCACTGCAAAACCTTTCAGTGGCTGTTCAGGAGATCAGGAAACGTGTGCTCGGTACTCACAAAGCTTCCCCAACCTTTATACTAAAAAAGTAAGCTGAAAGACTCCTGTCTGAAAGCAGAATTCATGGCTTTGGTTCCAGAATCTGAACTGCCACTCCTGAAAACGGTGATGCTTGAAGTTCATTTCCCCTCATCTCCTGGGTTTGGAAGAGAAGCATTATTTCTCATTCACAAAACCAGAAAGAGATGACACAAGGAGCAGTCGCATCCAGTTTAGGCTGTCATTTCTTAAAGCAGCAGCGATCTAAGAGCAGCGCTCCATAGCTAAGGTGTAACGATACCGTACAGAGATGAAGCAGTTTATTATTTTTTGTCAGCCATCAGGTATGTACACACACTTCTGCAAGTCACTGTTCTGCTTTCAGAAAACTTCTTAACTACACACAGAAGAAGGGTTACCTGCATGATGGACAAAACACGTGGTTCTCTCAAGTGTGATGGAGACCTCAAGGGGCCAAGAGACAGCTCCACCCAAAACCCCCTCTTGATCTCTTCAGACTTTAATTGTCATTCTCTTTACCACACATACACGTGAGGTAGAATTAAAAAAAAATAAAAGAAAAAAGAAACGGTGTGCAGGGTGGAAGCACCATTACACAGTATTAAAATGTCAGAGGTTTAAGCTCTGTGTTGGTTTAGTCATAAGTTACCAACAACCACTGATGGCAGACATAAAGCTTCCCTTATTAAGCATAAAACAGCAGACTGTAATATTTTGCTAAACCAAAGTACAGACACAGACAAAGATGTCATTTCAATATTTGAAACCAGCAAGTTTAATTTAAAATAAGAGCAAACCAATAAGCTCAGAAAATAGCAATGTGTGAGAGGAAAATTACACTGCTAGAGAAAAAAGTGGAAGGACTTAAGAAATTTATAAAAGTAATCTCCAAGTGGAAATTAGAAATCAACCCCTAGAAACAGAATAACACAAAAGAAATATTACTGTCCACTTTCTAAATCAATATAACACTGCTACGCGACAGAATTACCATGGTAACTCAAGTAAAAAGAATAAAGCAATTCTTATTATTTCAAAATAAAATCACAGCCTGAAGCCCAGCTTTTATTACAACTGCTGATAGATCGCTGGCTTGTATTTATCTGAAATATTGCTTTTCAATCAGCTATTTTATGAATGTACAAATTTCACTGAGCAGCCCACTTAGGCTGAATGCTTAAAAACCACCAAAAAGACTAGTCAATTAATCGATTATACATACTCATACAGTTTTTTAAAGGGAGCCTTATTCTATTTTTTTTTCCCCACTCTATGCAAAATAAGAGAGATAAGGGAACGAGAGAGAGTAGGTTAAAACTTGTTTAGTCTGACCTCTCTAAATTCCAACTTAGAGTCCCTGGGAAGAAGAAAACAACGAACCACCAAAAAACAGCAATAAGAAAGAACAAAGAGGAGTAACAGCCTTCCCTAAATCCTGCAGCCCCTGCACAAGGACAGGGACTGCGCGTGCATCAGGGGGTGTGCACAAATACACACATAAGAAGAGACACATCTGTTCTCTCCTGATCAAAGGAAAAAGAGAAAAACACTGTCTAAATACAAAGTTGCTCAAGGACGTTTTTACTTGCCGTGATGGGTACTTCAGACATTTAAAGCATTGTTTGTACAGCTTGCAAAGTGCATCAAGCGCAGGATACTTGTCTGCGTTGAAGCTGCGCTAAAGGCAGAGTTCAGTCAAGTTCCCCCACGCCTCCACTGCTGGTGCCACCTTTTAAACACATTAGTGGAAGGAGAAAACCAGCAGGTCACCTTCTGCTCCCTCCCCCGGACATTCAAAAGAGCATCGATCAGGAACTGAAAACAACAGTCCTCTTAAAAATAACAGTGCTCCTCCTCTGCCCCTGCCCTCCAGTCCCTTCTTCCCCCAGAAAATGCCTTGGACCAGCTGAATGCTGAGACCGTCACTAGATTTGGAGAAGAGCTCCATGGGACCTTGAAGCAACCCACAGAGCACCAGCATGCCAGCAGGCTACCAAGTTCAGGCACCACCTACCAAAAAAAGAGTTGCTGAAGAGGCACCTGTAGACTGTCAGGATGCTTTACAGCAGCACGGCCTTACCTCATTTTTCTGTTGCACATGTGAAACGGCAGAGGGGAACGTGACCAATGCTTATAATCATGGCAGAAATCAGATGGTCAAAATTATGGCAGGAAGATAGGCTACTGAAGGTTCCCCTCAACAATTTGCAATTACTTGGACTGAACCTCAGAAACATTAAAAAAAACCAAACCTAAATACATTGATGATTGAGGGGGGATAGAAACAACCGACCCAACAGCAGTCAAGGAGACCAGCTGCTGCAGTAGCACTCCATCCTTCAAAGGAGATCCAGAAGTCATTTCTCCTTTCTTCTGCAGAGCCCTGACCTTCCAAATCTAGCACGGGGGACCCAGGCCCAGCAGCATGCCGTGACAGGAGATGGCGCTGCAGTTCCCACCCCCTTCTTTTGCTGGACAGGGCAGCAAGGGCTGCCCAGAGAGAAAGCAGAGCTGAACAAATCTGGGATAACTTGCACAGAAGCACATCATGGCTCTGGGGGGTCAGGCACGTGCCCCCAGATATTCAGGCCTCAGCTCCAGAGAATGCTAACTCAGGGTGCGCAAATTCCTAAACACTAACAAAACGCTGTGCGGATTAGAAGCGGCAGTAATATAGCAAGTATCATAGCTGGAAGTAACGACACACGCTGCCACAAGAGCAATGAGCCACCTGCCAGCTGCCTTTTATATTAAAATATTTCAGCATTCTTAGAACTGCTTAATTTCCCATCTCGCTCCAAGTCCAGAGGAACTTTGCGGGTTGCCCGTTTCTCCATGCAGCAGTGACATTGCTCATTATTTTTAAAATAGGTTTTAGAAGCTGTGATCACACTCAGCTTAATCTAAAAGTACGCACTGTCTCCTAGTGTAACGTGGTCCTTTGCCATCTACTGCAAATGGGGTTTAAAAGCAACGGTGGAAACAATGTGTGCTTAATCTGGGCGCGGACTGCAGAGAGGTCACACGCTCAAATACCCTGTTTTATGCGGTATCTGGTTGTATTTTAAAACACTCTTTCTAGAGACTTCAAGGCAGCTGAGGTCACAAACAATCATACCGAGATTAGAAAAGGGAAGGAGCGGAGGGGAGTGAAGGGGAGCCTTGTCTGACATGCTGAAATAGGACACTCTAAATTGCACTTAGTATTTCCTTAAAAGAAAAAATGGCTAAAGTAGTAAGCTTCAGCGAAACAGTAAATACAGGGGTGGTTAAGGAGTTGTTATTCAAATAAAGTCTTGCCCCAGGAGATGGAAGGAGATTCTTGAAATACGGAGATAGGATTCTACACGTGCTAAAAGCATCTGTGTGACACTTTTTGGAAGAAAAAAAAAAGGGGGGGGGAAATACCTTCGTTGTTATACATGACAAAATAGCAACTAAATGTTTGCTTTGATCCCAGCGAATAAAGGGTGAAGCTTTTAGGCAAGGAGCGGCAGGTGATCTCAGCTCTTCTGCAAGTCCTAATGCTCCTAAAAGCCACTCTTCCAGTTTCTGTAATTGGGCATCAGTAGTTAATGTAGTATTGACTGCATTACATGCTCCTGTGCATCCTCTCACTAATGCCAATTGCATCACCTTGTACATTTACCATATTGCTTAGCCAATAGCTGTTAAAAGCAATCCAAATCATGAATCATATAGGAAACTTTTAGCAAGACACGACATCCAAAGGAGACAATTTACAGTTGAGTTAATCTGGGTACATTAGCAAGACATGGATTCAGGAAGACAGACCAATTTATGTTACTTTAGTTTTACCCTTTATTGCTTTGTATAGGCAAATGAATGGAAGGGCACGGAGTAAAAACAGATATAAAGGAGTCCTTTTCAAAACAGATCTCCATTCTGCGCAGACAGGTCAAAGGGTTTGAGACTGATGCTTGGTTTGGGCTTTCATAACCGTAACAGGGTACTTACAGAAATCACTTTCCTCAAAGGAGTATAAAGATAGATATATAATGGATTCTGAATAATGTTCAGTACCCACCCCCACTGCAAGTACTTTAGGCAGAAACCAGGCTGCCTGACATTACCTAAGGCATGGCCTATCCACGAGTCACCTGTCATCAAGAGTACTGGGAGAGGCTTTACACAAGGTCCCAGGTAGGTCTGCACATGAGCTCTTTTAGGTGGGAACCCGAGGTAAGAAGCATTCGGTCACAAACACCAAGGCTCACCGGCTCAGGCCGGTCCTCCTCCACCTGTAGACCTCTACCACATCACTTGTCAATATATAGCAAGTAGGACCTCCCCCTACCTACTCGATTTGAAGGGATTGCATCCATTTGAAATGTATACCCATCTCTCTGGAACAGAAGGAAATGACAAGCATTAAAGAGGCATTGGTTAACTCACATCAGCTGCAAGGTAGAGCCAGCCAGGAAGCAAATTAGTACAAAGTTCCCTCTGAAAAAGTGCATGTTACAGAACAATTTCACACTGGATGCTTGACCAAAAGATGCATAGCAAACTGACATAGCACCTTCCTGCTTTTTTGATCAAGCTCTGTAGCGCCAGGAAAACAGAGGAGATGAGGAGAAGAAAAGACAGCCAGGAAGTGTACTGTTGCCTCATCTCTTATAGGCAGAGAGTAATTTGGGGTATTTTTGGCGGGGGAAGAAAAAAAAAAGAAGAAAAAAAAGAGTGGTAGAGGAAATTTAGGGGAATCAATAGCTCATCGTCCAAAAACTTTACAAAAGAAAACTGAACTGCATCCTTGAACACTGGATTCCAAAATACTGGACATTCTGGTGTTCTATGTCTGGTTTAAAAAAGGATCACGATTCCCCTTTGAAAAGCTTCCAGAAGTGCCTTCGAAAGAGTTGCACATGCAGGGAAAATGCCAAAACAAAACATTTTCACTAGCTGATCAATTTAAACAGCTGTGGTAAAGCTGCAGCCACTGGCACCATCATTAACAATTTAAAGCATGGCTGCTTTTGTCTTCCTTCCCAGTTACATTCTCATTATGCCTTTTTATTTATTAGAAACACAGTCCTCTGGAATACATTTCTATATCTCAGATCCATAATAAACCAAGTAGGAACATCCCTGGCTCCCACTCAAATGGATGTTTACATTGGTGAGAGGGTTAATTGTTTAATTCTGGTCCAAGTTCTCTGCAGTTCTGTCATGAATATGCAACAACCATCCACACTTTCTTTAAGAAAAACTGGAACTATTGAAATCAATAGTTTGAAAAGAAGGCAAATATTACTTTCACTGCCTAAATCACCCTTTCAGAGTTTGATTAGCATGCAGGGAACTCTTAACACTGGCGTAAAGAACTCAGAAATGTTCAATGAAATTAAAAAAAACACCTCTAAATTTGGACAACAGCATCCATTATCTGCTTTGATGTGCAATGTATGAAGAAACTAGTTTGCAAGAACATTCACTGGAAAAGAGAAACGAGCATCTGTTTGCACAGATAGCACCCAATATCACGCTTGAAAACTTGGGCTTGGGGAGTCATCCTGTTGGAGGACAGAGAAAACACACACGCTTACACACTGAGAATTAAAAACCAGTAGCTGCAGTGAATTCTTCTCGGAGCATCCATAGGTTTAATTATGTTAATCTAATAGTGAACAACTTTCATTTTAAGTCTCCCTTCCCTCCACCCCCAAGTCTTCCGTGAATAGGAGCTACATTCACTGAATAAATCATTCCCTGGCAACAGTTACGCACATTATTGAAGTTGGGGGCAGTGATTTCTATATGGTTTAAAACAATGTCTATGTATTCTAAATTATGACAGTTCTGTCCAATTTTAAAAAGATATAGACCCATTAGAGTTTTATAGTTCAGCATTTAGCAGCATCTGCAGTGCCTTTTTTATACTTACACCGCAACGCTTAATGCTTGGTACCATTATTCTGATTTTTTAATTGATTTCAAGTAAAATACCTTATTTGCTATAAACATTCATATTCTTTACCTAAGTAAGACTCCTTGCATATGCAATCAGTCACAATCCTAAAAGAACAGTTTGCCTTTAGCAGAAACCTAATAGTTCATGCTAATGACAGCGAAGCAAAACTTTGAGCAGCAAGCCTGCTTGCAAAGACAGTAAAACCACCTCTAAACACAAAGCCTGAAAAACCTTAAGAAAGCTTCCAAATGAAATCAATTAATCCTCCAACCATGATAAATTTCTTAACCATTTAAGAAACGTATTTCAGACTCTGCTGTGACCCTTTATCACCGGACCTAATGGATTACTTTATTAATAATGCACTGTTCTTAAAAGGAATTTTTCCGAAGATTCTACCGTAAGAGAGCATTTTCAGAATGGCTATGAAAAACAGGCTGACATGTTCACATTGTCTCTATTAAAGATAATAAAATTTAACACTAACTCCAAAGAAGACAAATTATGTGCTGCTGCCGGGTATCAAACATCCTTTCTACTGTATTAAACCAAAATTAGAGCAAACTAATTTCCAAGAACCAGCTTTTCTTTTGCCCTATTACCCAAGCTGAAAAATGTTCTTAACACTGTTTTAATTCTTGTTGTGTCGACCAGACAACTATCACAACTCAGCAGCATCTGGGAATGAAGAACAATGACATCCTACCCAGATGCCTAACCAGATCCTTCACCTACCGCATTTGAGCAAGCACTCAGAGCTATCCGACTGCCTGGTAGGCACAGACCTATACAAAATAGTTTCCTCCTATAGGTGCACCACCTCCTTTCATCCCTCTTCTTCCTATAGGATGAGTCTGTGTCAAAGAGAAATCTAGGTTATCAGTGCTCCAGCCACAGCACCTTCCATGTCTTGAAAAGGCTTAGGGAATTACTTCACTACTGCGCAGTACTCTCAAGCCTCTAGGTTTGCCATTTCCAGGAATGGTAGACTCCTCTAGGAAGACTACCTCTAGCTCCACACTTGGCCAGCATTGGAGAAACATTTTTTTTTCTTTTGTCCTTTCTGGCCAAACTAAGTCCTATTGTTTATTCTGATGCCAAGCACGCCCTGGCCTCATGCAGATTCCTGTTTTTACAACCTTCTGCCTCCTCTTCATAAATATACTTATCTGCTGATGTGCATTTGAGTCACAAAAGGACAGTGTCATGAACTAAAATCTAGACAAAAGCTCTGAAATCACATGAAGACTGTATGTGTCAAGCCCTCAAAAAAACCAACAGGTAACCCAGCCAAGTAAGTAAATACAGGGTCTTCAGCGTCCCGAAGCAAACATTCGGGGAGATGGTGGAGTCACTGCCCCTTAGGGTGTTTAAGGAAAGACTGGAGGAGGTACTTTGGGACGTGGTTTGGAGAGTAATACAGGTGGTAAGGGGACAGACAGTCTGGGAAGGTGTGTAGTGTTTCTTTATAAATGGGAAGTTAAACAGTGATGGACCACAGAGATGGTCCAAGGTAGATAGGTATGTGAGGAAAAAAAGAAAAAAAGGAAGGAAAAAAGAAAAAAAGGAAATAAAAAAAGAAGTATTTGGTTCCACATCATGCGAGGAAAAGCCACCCTGCCATCTCGCCTCCTCTATCTTTGCACAATTCTTCAGTAGGTGTAACTGAGATAGATACACTAAAAAGAAAACAAAAGATACCAGCCGCACGAGCAGCTCTTCTTCCTACATGGCAGTGTCTCATATTAGGCTTGTGTCATACAACCTGGACATGACTTATTTTTGTGTGTATGATTTTTATCAACAGGACCCATCTTGCTGGAGCTAGATACATCCCCGTATCCATCCTCCTCTCTACAGGCACCCCCATATGGCAGCTGGCACACTCATTTGTGAAGTCAGCCCACTGCTCTGCTGTCCTGGCTAGGGTGCGGTGGCATCATTCCTGTAAGTGTCATTATACAATCAATTTCACTGCTTTCTCATTTTCAATGCTGCTTTTCTTCCCTTCTGCACAGGGTAAGATGGGCTCTTACACAACAGGGAACCCAACTGCTGCTACTAATACAGTTTCAAATTACCTAATATTCATTGCCCTAAATACCTCCCATCAACCCAAGACCCATTCTCCAACTCCCATGCACACAACCACTGAGCATTCATATATTTCTTTTAATTTTAAAGAAACAATGGAATTTTAATTTTTTTAAAAAAAAAAACAAAACAACAGAGTTTGGATATGGGTACATGTTAAACAGAGTCATCAATATATGATATTTACTTGGCCTACACTTGCAATCTATTTAATCAGAGTTCTGCTTGAGAACACAAAGGATCCGTGATTTGGGGTCTACACAAACATCGGGACGAACACACAGCTGATCAGTGTTTTTACAAGTGCACAAACACTCAATAATTTGGCTGAAGGATACCATGTCTAGTTAACACAGGACAAGTTAGCTAAAAGGAAACTTTCACCCCCCACACACATAACAAAGAACCGTGATTTCTATTAGTGCATTTCATACCATACATGCTGATTACCAGGCTGTGCTTCATTGTTAACAGAGATTACAGCTGGGATAAGCTGCAGCTTTTCCTAATTGCTATTATGATGACTGAATTTTTGTTTTGTGTCAAGCATTATTCACACATTATACTCCAAAATTTGATCCCTCCATGATGCATTATTGATTACATGCAGGCAATCACACTGCCGCCAACGCGAAGAATTAATTTGGGCTATTCTACTTGCTTTGCACTACTCCATCATAGCAGAACGTAGTTCTATAAGGAAATGCAAACTGAAAAGGAAGATTTAACAAAATATGGAAAATGCTAATGTCCATTACAAGAGATTAGTCCTAAAGAGGGGAAAAAAAAACAAAAAAACACCAACCCACCAACCCCAAACCCAGCTCAGCACGTGTGGTCCAGAAAGTAAGGTCAGTCAGTCAAATTCATCTTAGTCAGAGGAAGGTTACAAGAGCAGCCTTATGCCTCTAATAAAGTAAACTAGCTTGCTTCAACTTCAATTGCCAAAGAAAACAACTGAACACCTCTGAGAGCGACACTGCTTCAAAGCCTTTGAAACCCTGTTAGCTTCATTTGTTTTCCCAGCATAAGCAATACTCAACCACTTAGTGTGCCTTTTATCCACAGTCCAGTCAACTGCAAAGACAATCTAGAAGATGGGTAACAGATGCTTCACATCTACTACTTTTCTTTTCATTATTATTATTTAAAGTTCTACTGTGTTAACAAAGAAACTTACAAGATATCAACAGAAATAAAGCCTGGATTTGGTGGGTGTGTGTGTGTCCTGAATAAGATTATTTCAAATTTTAGGATGCCAACTTAATCAGGACAGGATAAATACAGAAGGGCAAGACAACTTATACACGAGTACTCACCTCACATTGGTCAACTCTTAGTCAGAATTTGATTGAATCTGCATACAAGAGTGCATTGGTAACAATGCATTTCTGCTTGGTCTCATATTTCAAAGGTACGAAACCTTTGTGAAAAGTTCACCGACATTTTTTCATTGTCCCAAGTGCTTCACATCAGAAAGAAACAAATCAAACCTCACATCCCATCCCAGAAAGTAGACTCAAATTCTATGTACATGAATAAACCAAATCAGTAATTTTAGAAATCTAACTTAGCAACAAGATAAAAACCTCAAAATGCTAGATATAAAATATGGGGTGGTATTCCCCCACCCCCTTTTTTGGGGGGGGGGAGGAAAGGCAGGGAAAGAGAGAAGAAAACTTCAGTAGAATACCTTTGGTTAAAAGTTAGCACCCACCCATTATTTTCAGTTGTCAAGCCTTCTTTCCTCATTATTCTCTAGTATATGGGTCGGTGAAGAAAAATCATATCGCTCCAACTTATCAGCATTTGGCGGCTTTCAGGACTATTCACAATATATGATTAGCACAAATCTCACACAGGACAGCAAGTGACTTGGAATTAGAAGCTATTTTTTCTCATAAATATTTTAAAAAGAAATACATGTATTCAAGTAAAATCAGTGCTACTGCCAAAATGCTCAACTTCCAATTTCTTCAAGCTCTTTGGCTCCCTGTGAAAACCCGTTTCCTGTCTACTCTCTTGCAAACATTCGGTAATTTCCTTTACTTCCAAATGACAACTGCCTATCACTTTACTTTTTTTAATACTTTGATACCTCTAGAAAAAAATTCAAAAGATCAGAGGATCCAGCAACACAGCCATGTGTCACCACAGCACACGTCATGCATTTAGAAAGGTGAAATGAAATGATGAGAACCAGCTACAAATATGCATTAGAAGTTAAGATGTAGTTCCCACTTCCAATACACAAAGTGCCACCCACCAAGGTGGTGGGCTTAGGCAAGAGGCAGCGTCATTGATGGAAGTCCACCTGGATGGCTACAGCACTCTGCCTCTTCTTTGATCTTTGCTTTCAGTGTGAGAGTATGAGTGAAGACCTATGTCACAATGCAGCCCGAGAAAAAAAATCATCAAAAAGTTGTGATCAGACTTACCACATTTGTCCTAGAAACTACCGGTGACTGAGGAATTAAGTTGCACACCCTGGTAGGCAACGTGCGAAAGAAAGCATTGGGTCATTCAAACTACTAACACTGTCCATTATTCTTTACATCAATTTGTACCCCTCAGTCATCCTTGATAAGGACTAGTTAGCTTTAAAAGAAATAACTATGTGTGAAGTCTTAAAATAAGTCAAACTCTCCTTCAACTTCATTCATTAAATTACCTCCCAAACGAACCTCTGTTTCTTCTATTTAGGGAAGGGAGTAAATTCTTAGAATAAGCCGACGCTTTTATCTTTTTTTTTTTTCCAGAACAGCTTATTATCTTATTGTCATGATGTTTTTAGGTATGAAGAAAGGCTGCAAGAAATGGATATTACAGGCGCACATTAAAGAGACCCGAATGACATGCAATTGAAAGAAAACCTCAAAATTAGATTTACAATAAAAGCTGTTAAAATAAACAGGCTAAAATAGATATGCTAGAGTAACTTGTAGGAAAAAAAAAAAATCTGAAGAGATACAAATCCCCCAAATGAAGCTGTTTCTACCATGTCCTTCAGCAAGCAGAGCCTGGGGTAAGCCCTTCTTGACAGGTTCGATCATGAGAGAGATTTTAAAAAAAATAAATAAATAAAGAGCAGGCATGCTTTTACCAACACAAGAGAAAAATATCAGAGGCTGAAAGCAGCGCACTCCGACATGCACAGCGTGCGTATGTTTCAAAACTATTTGTTCCTACGTTAGCAGCACACAGAAGACACTGAGCAGAGGCTTACAGAATCTCAGCCCACCTACCGTCCTCCTTGTCCAGCACCATCATCTCCGCAATCAAGAAAAGTCCAGGGGACAGATGCTTCTTCTCCAGCAGCCTCCGCTCAGGGGAGAAGAGAACAAGTCTCTGGGAACACAAATGAGCTGCGGTACAGCTGATCGTCCTTTAGCAGCAAGTGAGCTCTAATTACCCAGTTGTCCAGCTTTTAACCTAGATTGCACTCAGTTAGAATTACACTCAGAAATAAAGCGCTTTGCAGATACAAAAGCAGTCTCACCTACTTTTGTGGCTCAGAATTGCAAGGAACTAAAACTGCAATTGAGGAAGAAGAGGGATCCGAGCCGTTTCTTTGGCTCTCACCTTCTAAATGGCACAATTTACACAGTGTAATCTATTTTAATGTAATTGCGTTTGATAGCTCATAACCCTGGCTGTTGCAACTACACAGCTTTCAGCCTTATAAAGTGTTTTCCCTTCGGATTTAAGCTGAATCCAGATCTAAAATTACATTCAGAGAGGGCAGAACACCTCCGCCTGACTACTGCCGCCTCCGTCTCCCAATTCGCGAGCTCTGCACGCCTGCTACTGAATAAATGCACGTATTTCCCAGGGACCCCGCATCCTCCTGACAGGCTTTCCTGGCGAACCGGAGCCTTCCCGGCTCAGCAGCACCACCTGCAGCCCGGCCCCGGCCCCGCCGCCGCGCAGGTACCGGCCTCGCGGCCCCCTCCCCGCCGGGGGCGGCCCGGGCGCGGA
>VXBZ01012526.1:1120914-1130537 GCA_013399135.1 Heliornis fulica | reverse complement strand
TTTTGTTTCTGAAAGAACACAGAAGCACTTGAAAACATACCAATCCTGGAGAACATCGTGCATCGACTCATTTCTAAGTGTACTTCTGGTCCTTCAGCCCATTCCTTTTGTCATTTTGGCCAGGAAGACTTCTGAGCACAAAACCAGAATCTTGGGATCTTAATATGCAACTCTTGAGCCTTAATTCTGAGTTTGCTGCAGGGATGATGCTGTTTCATCTAAACAACAGACTTACCAAGTGGCAGTCGCTTGTCTGCATGCACTGAAGCTCAAGGTCACTGTTGGGATGCCAAGGGTAGAACAGGAAGAATCTGAGGAAACAGATACTGCCTTTGGTATCATTCTTAAGAAGTGATGTTCACACTTGAGCTGAGATGTAGTCGCTGGAGATGAAAAGAAAGAGATGGAGGGAAAAAGGCAAGAGAGAAATTTGCACATCTGCATGCGCATCAGGGAGTGTCACACAAGTGGAGAAAAAGATGCCAAAAAAGTACAACCTCCAAACCACTCCATTCCCAAATACACACCCCACAGTTTGGACAGCCTGCTGTAATCCTGCTGTTACTATACGGGGATTTTTAGGGTTTGCAGCTTTAAGAAGATGAAGGGATGATGCCTGCCATAAAGGTGTCTATTTAGATAAATTACTTTTTTCAGCATGATCAAACATTGTTCTGCATGGGTTGCAATTCTACCTGTTCAGCTGGTCACTTCAGGGAAGGGAGCAAGTTTCAGTAAATTTTGAGCCTCCTTCACCCAGTGAGTTAGAAATCTCATACAAAGAATTTTACCACGTGTACATTTTAGTACCCTGACACTGGAAAGGAACAGCTAGATCACTCCTTCAAAAAGTGCTTGAACACATAACGAGGACCGTAATGGGGACCATAACGAGTCACTGGGAAAACTTGACACAGAACAGTGGTAGAACTGGGAATAAGCCTCATTTCCTGACCCTCTGGTCTCTGATACAAAGTGCTATGGCTGCTTGGTGCCGCAGGAGGACCAGACAACACCATCACCAAGGTGCCAGTTCATCATTAATGTGCAGTGTTACTCATTCAATTATGGTACCTTACGCACGCCCTGTCTAGGCAGTACTGAGAAGTCATCATGCTCACCACTGCAGAAAGTGCAGATAAAAGAGAACAGCTGTGCTCTGCCTAGGAAAGCTGCTGGCCTAATACTAATGCCTGGTGCAGGAGGGACAAGGCACGCAGAAACGAACGCCACCATGCTGCAGTAAGGGCTAGGGCTCAGACCTCTGGGTCTGACTTGAGGTCCTCGCTCCCTAGCTGCTCTCGCTTTTCTTCTGCTAGTCTTGAGAACAAGCAAGAGAAAATGAAGTTACTTAAGAACAACGTGCTGTTCTTATTAAATTGCAGAGGAAGTCTGCAATATACTTAAGTCAAGCCTTTAGCAGACCCGTGAGGTTTCATATTATCCTATGCTTGAATGAGGCAGATGACTGGAGCAAAAACCAGCTAATGACATAAAAGCATTCTTCTACTTTCAGTCTCTCTTAATTAAGGAGTTGGTTAATGTTTCAGTGTTGGGAATTATAAAGCTTCATCAGGGAGGTTAATATGTTTTTTATTTTATCTTTCAGCTGACAGGAGAAAAAAAAAATCAAACCAGAAAAGAAGAGAGGTGATTAAGTCATGTGCTAGTCAGAATCCCACAGTAGAGGCCATATAAGGCCATACCAAAGAACACTGCTGCACATGGCGAATTCAGCAGCGATTTCCAGTCAGATTTCTGAGCAGATGAGACTTTTGTCTGCCAGTTTAGACACATGGGTTTTATTTCTTGAATTCACACACATAACCAAGACAATTTGCACGGCTCTATACTAGATTAGGTACAAAAGATCTCTCTGTTACTGCGCATTTCAGAACCACTTGCACCTACCTTGCTACTGTCAGAGAAGAGTGACCACGGGCCTGACCCTGTATCACAATTCAGCATTCCTGTAAAGGAGGAAAATCACAAGTGCTCTGAGAAGCTATGTTTGTGCAGAAAATGGGCTGCAGTTCAAAAGACCACCTAAATACATACCTGAGATCTACAGATCCAATGATTTCTAAACTCCTGCTTGACCTGATTAACTTCTCTGCCTATGCATTGTAAAAACAACTCACTCAAACTTGTTACTGTGCTTTGTGTTAAATGAATGTTAAATACTTTCATAAATACAGACTACTTAAAAAAGAAACTAAAATAGTGTGTTAAAAATACAGCATTTCCTTTGACGGGAAAAATGGCAAAGCATCAAAAAAACTTATATAAGGCTGGCATTTAAGCCATTAGGCTTTACAATCTGTAATGACCTTTTAGAGAAATTTAAAGTGGGTAAATTAGTTATTCAGAAGTTTTTCTGCTGCTCTCCGTAGCAGAAAGCAAAAAGAGAAAATATATTTTCAAAAATAAAAATAGGAAGACCTAAATTATTGGTCTGCTTCTATTTTTGTAAGAAGTTGAAGGGGCAGATTCTGCCCTGAGAACAACTCCGCTGCCATGAACTCTCTAAAGTTTCTTTCTGCAGGAGAAACCGGCATCAGAATGCCAGTGAGTGAGCATTCTGGATGGGTCAGCTTGGGTTTGACACGTTACAGGTCCATCAGCATCAACCTGTACCAATACAGCTGGGGAGAAGGGCAGGTCTAAGGCAGAGGAGTCTATGACCCAAGTGAATAGCTTTAGAGGAGGCCCAGACTAGGACCTTGGAGAGGCTGGCTTCTCCTGGACTCCAGGGAAACTTAGAGGAGATACGTCTTTTCTAAGAGAAGCTTCTTTTCTCCTTCTACTTGTTAAAACTTCCCCAAGCTCAAGTGAGATGTGCTCTTCCACTTGTATGGTCAAGCAGCTCTCAACAGTGATATAAAATTTCAGTTCATACTGCAGTCAAGTAAAAGTTCAGGAATGCACCTTTAGCCCAATCTCTCTGAACAAGCACACACATGAACTCTGTCACCTCTTCACACAGCAGCATCTGTGCAGTTTACAGAGTTTCTTTAAAGTAGGTGGAAAGGAATCCTTAAAAAAACAAAGCAAAGCAAACCAAAATGGAGTAAACACCCCAAACCTTAGGAGTAAATTCTGTTAACAGTGTTTCTATAACTCACTTTTGATCTGGACTAATAACTGACTTTTCCGAATATCCTTATCTACTTCAAAGCTCATTGCTACTGCAGTGTTTGTCTGCAGATAGTCCAGTCTTTTACTCTTTACCTTGGTGGGTGCTGTTGGTAGATGTGACAAATCTGGCAACCCCACATCTGCTTTGGTTATTTCATGCAGGAATCCAGTGACACAGTGTCTGGTTCTGGAGTGACACATGGAGTTCTCGAGCTTGTTGCTACGTCTGCTGTTCTGATCAGAGCTTATTGCTCCCAGCCTGATGTCAAGCAGAGACTAATCACATGTGAGATGGGTGAACAGAGGCAGAGCCATGGAGCTGGCTCTTCGTAACCTGTTACTGTTGGTTCTTCTTTATACTACAGCAGCACACAAGAGTCCCCATAATGGAGCTAGACCATAAAATATTGTCCAAAAATCCCAGTGGCTTTCTTCCATTATATACTTTGTTTCTTCACTGTCTTGCTGCTGAAGAGTTCAGGCAGAATTGACGCAGAATAGTCAGAGATGGATATACATGAATCGAAAAGATAAAATGCACTGTCAGGCTGATACTGCTTTGTGATGCCTATAACCTAAGACACTGCCAGTGTCTCCCATGTTTTGTGGCTCTCTGACTCTACTTGGCATGGGAGACATTTGCCAGGTCTTCACAGCATCATTCTAACAACACATCATCTAAAAACTGTGGATTCTGTAGGAAAATGGCTGCTGGCGCAATAGCAGTAGGTGAACACAAAGGACCTGGCACGGCTGCTGAACACACAACAGAGGAGTTTCAGCTAATCCCACGTCACACAGCCAATGAGGGTTTGTTGGACTGGACTCTGCTGTTGACATGATTTTATCAGCATCCAGTTCAGTCTGAATCTACTGGTGATAATTTTCTTGATCTATTCATGTATGAAAAAACACATACACAAACGAGATTAATATTTAACTTGTTTCTTTTTAAATAAACCTAACCTATGAAATTCCAAGATTTCATTCCCAATCCAAAGACAGAGACAAGATCAATGAAGATGAAAGTTACTGAAGATCTTCTGATAAAAGCAGGCAGGTGGAGACTTTAATGAAAGCACAGACTATAGTGCACATCTTGCCAACGTTTCTTAATGAATAATATGTGCACTCAGATGAGAATAATATTGATTGAGGTCTGCAGGGAAAGTTCTCTAGCAAACATTTTTATTCTAGTAGCAGAGTACTTTTTTGGAAGATTTTGATCTTTTCCTGCTGCAACCTTTCTCCTCCCCTCTCTTTGTGCTACCCAAAGCAACTGACAGCCAAAAAATGAAAAGCCTGCCCTGCATCTAATGTATCTATAAGATCCGGAAAGAAATTTATATACCGGTACTAAGAATGGCTGCACCATTCTCCTTAGCTGGTAGAGGGCACAGCAGTGTGTAATTAGGACTGGATTACTTTACTCAGAACTGGAGCAGAGAGCAGATGTCATGCATTAATATTGGCATTTGATTCCACACACTTTCTCTGCAACGTTTGCAAAAACAATTTGCCTCCCTGTCTTGGATCTTGCCGTGCGTTTACCCTCAGGTTGTGGTAACGCAAACAAAAAGCCACCAGTGGCAGCATGGCAGTACCTGTAGAAGGAAAGGCCCATACAGAGTGGGTAGAGTTTATGGTTTAATTCCTAATGTAAAATATCAAGTTATTTTCTGATTATGTTTATTAGATTAACACGGCTAGTGTGTTCTAAACTAGACACCAGCTCAGACACAAGAGGTCACGACATTACAATGCATTTATTAACATAAGCCAACAGTAAAGAAAGACACATCGAATTTATGTTATCAGGCCCTATCTATAGAATATACAGACCCTATCTCTCAAACATAGCCAATCTTTTCTTCACTTGTTTCCTTGCACAAGGGACTGCAGTTTTGATTTTGCTCCAGTTCAACATTTCATACACAGAATCCTTCCAGAGGGCGTACCACAAAATTTCGCACTGTTAAAAATATTGGCCCCAGTGCTGAACTGCAGCCAGCTTGCATTTGATAGCAGCTTTATGGCTGCAGCTGGATTCTGGAGGTTTCTTAGGAGTAAAAGATGATCTGCCTTAATTTAGGGGCATCTAGAGGCTGATTACAATGGTCTGTACTAGAGCAACATAGAATAACCGTAATATACTGAGCAGCATGCAAGCCTGCAGAGCAATGCTGACAAATGTTAGCTTCGTATATATGGATGCAACCCAAAGAAACTTGGCTGTGGTGGCACGTTTAGCTTTTAGACACACCATTTGCTTTTCTTAGTGATGGAGGACGCATGTCAGACCCGGGCCTGTCACACTGACAACACTCCCATTACACCCATTTGCAGGTGGCAGCACCTGTTTGTATCATGTAGGGCACTGCCTACACTGACACTTTGGGAAGGACACCAAAGTCCTCTATCCACACCTATGTAACCCCACCCCTTTGCTGTATTGTGATGCCAGCCACTGGGGAAGGGATGTGTGTACCTGCAACAACAGGGTCATAGTTGAGAGTCCAAAGGATTTTGTGTTTGTGGACTGCCAAGTCTACTCCCCATGAAAAAAAAGGTCCCTTTTTGCCTACATCCTATATGCAGTGGCAGGAACTCCCCTGGTCCTCAGGAAGGGCTATGTGTTGGGGATCTTAAAATTACAAATTAGGAGAAAAGACAGATGAAATATGATGGGCAGGTTCACATTCTTTGGGTCCATCAGCAAATGACAGAAGTGCAAGAACTACTATCCTAAACCAAGAAAGCAACGGGAGTGAAATGACAGCGATTGCCACAGGTCTCTAAGCAGGTGAGAAACTTGGTCTGAAAGCTGTAAAGGTAACTACAGAAATGATATCATTCTCTCGGTGAGAGCTAGAAAAGCTGGTCTGCTTGCAGGGAGGTCAAGAAGTGAGAGCCCAGTGGATCATTTGCTGTGTTTTTAATGCTTCACAGCTCAGGGTCAGTCAGAAATCCCTATCCCAAGGTCATGGTTAGGGCAGCCTGGAAAACAATCTTGTTTCTTTTCTGTTACTGGCAAGGCCTTGCTCAGGCTCTGCTATTTCTCTCTCTCACAGCAGATTATTACTGCCCACTCCTCCTGCTCATCATGCTATGGTTAAATTCACCTGACATTCAGCTTCTCTGGGGAATCACAGGAGCCCAAAGGACCTTCCCTGTAATAGTCCATGGCATTGTGGTTCAACAAATATCCAAGCAATGCTAACCCTAGGCAGCATTCAGGGGAGTAAAACCCCACACTTGGCAGCATTCAGGGGAGTAAAACCCCACACTTGATAACCAGCACTAATAGTGATTTTTAGCTTCATTGCTGAGTAGCATCACTGAGACAAAACAAGGAACATGGGTGATAGAAACTTGTCTTCCAACAAGGTAATGGGTCCTATTTCTACTGCACTAGCCCCTTGCTGCCACAGCAGTGTGGCTACACTTGGGGAAGCAATGGTAGACATTCATCTTCTAACCTGCTTAGGAGACACTTTGACTTCAAAGAATCTGGGAAGCACAGTTTAGAGATCTTGCTAATGGTTACATCTGTTTTGACTAAGACTTCCATCCCAAACAATCACTGGAGTCAAGTGATCTCTTAAAGAGGCTGAGATGCAACTGGGTAGTAATTTACAGAGGATTTAATAGTTAAGCCTTAAAAGAAAAAATACCTCCATCCAAACACATAGCTGAAGCATAGGCATTTAATGAACACTGCTCACTGCCTAAATGTGAATTCACACTACAACACTCTTGCAAATGATCTGTAATACCTTGCATTGCTAGTATATCAAATTTGCATAAATATTACTCAAATATTTATAAATCAATAGACATAAGCATACACTTAAAAGTTAATATGAAAAGTGCATTACACACAGAGTTCTTACACACTCTCTAATTAATTCAAATAATGACATTTTGTCTTATTAAATTAAACATTATATGGATAAAATATAGCTTGCTATCAATTCTAAGCACTAAGATACTGTTAGAAAGGAACAGTAATGCCAAAAAAAAAAAAAAAATCAACATGTGCAGGATAAGCATAAAGCAGCAAGAGCCTGGCAACCTCCTCACACACTTAAAAAAAGTCTCCTCAGAAGCAAGGGTAATTCCTTATTTCCTTCACCTGCTTATTTACTGGTGCTTCCCTGTCCTTATTTAATTAGAGCTAAAAAACCCAACTGCAACAACTGTCCCTGATAGCTTTTTGAAACTCCTGTCAACTAGGAATCCTTTTACTTATGGAGGTATGAAGAAGTACTAGGGACAGCTGTGTGGTTTGGAAGAAATTTCTCAGTCGGTCCCACTTTAAAGCTTTTATATACCCAAGAAGTCTAGCCTTGCCTGAGAGACGGTGATTAAAGATTTTTAAGAGTACGGAGATTTTAACTGTAGAGTAATATGATGCTCAGGACCAATTAAATGTCATCTTAAGTACTTAACTGAAGCATTTTTTAAACACTAGGAATCAGTTAAGTGGAAGGTGCCAAATTAAACTTACATTTGAATTTTTCCATTGACTTAATCTCAAGAGATTATGCATCATATTTCAAGAATGATTTCAGAAAGCTTTCAGGAGAACAGTCTCTGTTAAGCTGGCTTCAGGAATACTGCAGATACCTGAGAAAAGAAAACACACAAGGGACATTTGCCAAACTCAAGAGCAAATAAGTGAGAATAACAACAACAAAAGTGTTGCAATTAAGCCCAAAATAATGGAGGTGGCATCACATGAGGGGATCTCAGGCAAGAGAGACTCAATCTGCACACGGACATTGAGTTTGTTCTGTTTTCAGGCCAGAGAAATAAAGTCCAGGCTTTTCTTTATCATGCAACAACTTCATTTGCCACATGTAATAACATGATATAATGATCCACATACCCTTTCTCTGGTGAATGTTTTTCTCAAGAAAATGTAACTGACAAATTTTGGGGAAAATGGCATATAATAAAACTCTGGGGAATGAGGCAGGAGGTCTCACAACTAAAGCACTAGACTGGAACTAGGGAGACTTGAACTTTATTTCAGGTCTCATATATATTTTCCTACAACTTCCAGCAAGTCTCTTGGGCACCAAAGGAAAAGTCAGGTGGCCGATAATTGCTTTCATAACTGTTTAGCTGCTCTTGGCATAAATGTGTATTTAGAAAATAGAGGCTCAATGGCTAAATAGACATAAACTAATCCCAGGCAAGCCCAACCTTGCCACACGTCCCCATGCCCTCTTTTGGAAGGGTTGTTTTTTAAATTATTATTTATGTGTCTACTTACATGGATTATGTCAGTGGCTGGGGCTAAGGAATGGTCCAATAATGGGAGCACAACTTCAAGGACAGCCCTTTGCATGTTGAAGGGAAAGAGTAGGAATACATTGAGGTGGCTTTGCGATCACTTGACCTATGTGTAGCTCCTCATACGTGCACACCCCTCATTACAAGCTCAACTGGGGAAGCAAGCACACGTTTGCACAAAATGTAGTAGTGGCCATCTTCAAAACACAGGGAAACAGCTTGACTACTCTTTCTCGTAACAAAATACACTGGCATGACCTCTGAGATGACTCCCTGGCAGATGGGAGAGCTGGTATAATTCTTTCATGTGCCTGAGCAGATGTCACCTGGACCACCTAACTAACCAAATAGTCTTTTCTGGCTTAGGGTGTGCTTCTGTAACTTCTCCTGTTTAATTTATGTATAATCATTAATAAATCATTGAACTGGAGGAGAAAGCATTACCCCAGGTGATGGAATAGGTTACTCATCCTGGCTTCCCCTCTCTGCTTTGCAGATTCTGTTTGCGTTTTACTCTGAACAGTCTTTGGCTAATCTGTCACCACTGGCATAGAGATTCAACCCCACATCACCCTCAGATAACTAGAAAACAAGGACTTTTTCTCTCCTTCTCTATGTTTGCATCATGGCAATTTAAATAGGGAGAGCTCCATTCAGAAAGATGGAGAGTCCTCCCTGGGATGCTTACTAGCCCAGGGAGAAGGGTCTCTCCTGGGAGATGTAGATTTGGGTACTTTGGGAGGAAGTCCCACCCTGCTTGCATGAGTCCTCTGCCTGCTGAGGTGCCTTGCCGAGGGCCATAATATTGTGCCAATGCCAAGCACAGAGTTTGATTCTCAGTTTTTTGCTTTTCTGATGGAATTCTGTCTTTCTCCTTTTATACACTAATACATGCTTAGTTTTATCATTACAGAACACCATAAAGTTGTCTCATAAACATAGGCTACTGGTTTCATTTTTAAATTGCTTAACATCAGCAAGCACTTTCTGCAATATACAGTGCTGATTCCCTCTTCATTTTTTATGTTGCCTTTGTTTAATATACTCAATTACAAACAAGAAATATCTGCAGAAACGTAGCATGCAGGAAATTTATATACATAAGGTATATGTATAATTTATCAAATGGAAGGAGTAGAACATTTCACTCAGCCTACGTATAAGGTTAAGCTCTGAATACTTAT